>OMNS01086394.1:0-26051 GCA_900303225.1 Laemonema laureysi
GATGTGTGTGTGTGTCACTATTTCCGATAGCTTCATTACCTCTAGCTCTAATGACTTTCTAACAAAGGCATTTGATTGGCAGGTAATATACGACTTCACATGAACTCCCCCCATACTCCAGTCTAATGCATGTCTCAGCATTACCCTCCCCTGCATCACACACACACACCCACACACACACACACAGGTTCATAGCCAAACAACACACCACATTAAGAGTGACTAATGTTTTGTTGTGGGTAATGGGAAAGCTAAATTAGTTTGCCCTTGATATTCACTTTTAGCAGATTGGCTCCATACTGGTGGATGGATGCACAGATGTTGACAGTGACAGATTTTGCTTTTCCCAAAGTGATGGCTTTGGTTCAGAAAGGTAGGAGCCAACGGCCATTAAAGATAATTGAACATTTAGTGTTGTGTGTTGCATAAATAACACAACACATATGCTCTGTGGTTTTACTCTCTCTCAGGGTACTGAATGTTGGCACTGAGAACATGACGTTTGGAGGACTGAGGTCTATTGGAGTTCTCTTGGTGCATCCTGGTCAGGTTCAAACCCATGACTTTGTTGGGTGCGTCCGGAACATTCACGTGAACGGCAGGGCCCTGACCCCCGCCACAGCCCTTGGAGCCCACAAAATCCTTCAGAAGTAGGAACACCTGATACAAATGATGATATACTATTAGTTCTCCATGGTATTCACCACTCTTGTAGAGGACAGAATACATGGTGTTATGAAGAACACAGGCCTTCTACTAGTCCTAGCTACAACCCTAACCCTAGTGCTTTTTCCCCCCCCTCCATGTCCATTGAAGGTGTCCCAGGAAAACGATTCCTCCATGTTGGAGCAGTCCATGCAAAAATGGCGGCCTTTGCCACGACCGTTGGTCTCACTCTGTGTGCGAGTGCAACCCTCCGTACACGGGGAGTGACTGTGGCACAGGTAAATAACACCACTATGTATACCTGCGAAGCAACGCTGTCCTTCTGCTCTATGTGTTGTATGTAATACGTCTTTTTTTTTATCCAAACAGAAATATCAGAGGACTTTGTGGTACACTTCAGTGGGAAAGACTACATTGAATGTGTTTTTAAGGAGCGGTACAAGAGAGATGTCCTCCTGAAAGATCTAAAGTATGATGCGGTCAATGATGAAGTAACAAACATATACTCCACCCTGATCGAGATTAAGTTCAAGACTCGCAATAATGGAGTTCTGATGTCTGTTCTTGGAAATAACGGATATACAACGCTCACGGTAGGCAACAAACACTTTCACTTTGGGGCGTTTTTTCCACTGCTGACCAGCTTGGTAGGGGTGGTGTACTGTGCACCATTACACTTTTACAAGTTCACAAGTTAATCCCTCTTAAATGTGGTATTAACGTTTAAAAACAATATGGGGTCTTATTTTCTCTGTCGATTTCAGCTAAAAGACCGAAAAGTGCAGTTAATGTTGGAAAACCCCTTAACGGGGTTTTCTGTGGAAGCCCCCGTAGCAGACGGCCTCTGGCACATCCTCTCTGTCATAAGTGATGGGCAGAACGTGGTGGTCTATTTGGACGAACACACCATCCTGAACACGACCAGAGGAATTGATCTCACCCCAGTGACTGTGGACAGAATAGTCCTCGGTGGGGTGGATCCAAAGCTAGGTTCAAGACTACAAGTCCCAGGTGGGTTGTAGTTTTCATTGACCAATGGTATACAATGTAGGTGCTTTAAGGCTGACAACAAAGGGTTCTCTACACCTAAATATGTAGATACTTGCCTACATATACATTTTCAGTCACATCAAGTAAAGTTAATTTATCAAATAATGAAATTGGTGAGAATTTTGATTGATTAAAGATTTCTATTTATCCTGTACTACTCAGTACTCTACTCAGTACTCTAATACATTTACATACTTCCCTCCTTTTCCAACAAACAGGGTTCTCTGGGTGTGTGGAGTATTTCAAGGTGGCAGGCTACACCCTGCCAGCGGGCGGACACAGTGACCTGGTGGAGGTGAGACCGAGCCCGTCCCTGCTGCAGACCGGTTGTCCGTCCTCCTCCTCCTCCTGCCTTCCCTCTCCCTGCCCTGCAGACAACTCCACCGTGCTGGGGGAGGAACCTCTCTCCCCACAAGGCCGAGAAGATGGCTGGTGGCAGGCTTGTGGAGGACCTAGCCGGGAGAGCACCTGGGTGTGCATCTGTCTACACAACTCCAGCAGCAGGTCGTGTGACGTCTGTTCCTCAGTGAGGGACCAGGGAGGCGGGTGTTCCTCCGACCCACAGAGGAGTGTACCTCTGTGGGTTATCGCCGTGCTGCTTCCCCTTCTCTCTTTGGCTGTTATAATAACTGTGGTTCTTACACTGAGGCACCTTAGGGCCAAACAGGATGCGTGGTGGTGTCAAAATAAAAGCCCCCCTCAGAGGACAGCAGCACAAGGGACAGAGAATTACACGTTTTTCTCAGATGACGTGTCTGCGAGGGGTGGCGAGACTGTGGAGGAACGCAGACCTCTGGACATCATACTGAACGACAGTCAGAGTGTGGGTTTGTACCGTGAAGCTGATGCCAAAGGTATACAGACGGTTACGCAGGGAAATGAACTGGACTACTACGAAGTCGACAGCTACGGCATCGCTTTTCATTCAGACGCAGATTCTCTGAAGAAATGCGGAAAAAAGCGTTGTGCCGGTCCGTGCTGCACAAGAGCCGATCCCAGGGAAGCAGGGAGAAACATTCAAAACCTTTTAGAGTCCAAGAAATGTCCCTTGAGCCAAGATAGGACAACTACATCTGAGCGGCCCAAGCGGTCAGCACCAGCACCACACCCCGAGCTCAGACCGTACGTGGACACCTATCATTTGCTGCCCTGTCACCCACAGGGGCCCAAGCGGTCAGCGGGCCCGGGGCCCGTGCAGGCCCTCTCTGCCGAGGAGATCCGGCAGCTAAATGATGCTCCCCAGCCAACAGTGAATAGTGAGAAGAATGATAACTCAGCTAACCGTGGAACAAGAATTCCCTCCGAGTTTGAGCACGGACAGCTCCCAGTTACCAGGCACACAAACGTCACAGATAACCAGTTGGACCCTGGGAGTCTGGTATCAAAACATCCATCCAACTCTACTCCCTCTGGAGCTCCTGCAGAATGGGAAAATATTCTGAATACATGTGCAATACATGTACAATTCAGTACTTTCGCTGGGGTTTTTGAGGATATTGCCTCTCTTCCCAGTGAAACCAAGTTTGCGAGACAGACTGGCTTGGAAGAATTAATTTGATGTAATTTTGTTATTGTGAATTTATGTGGCATTGCAACAACATTTGTACCGAAAGTTAATCATCTTGATCAAATATGTGTTATTATTATATCCAAACAAGAGGAAATGGCTGCAGTTGATAGAGTAGGTTGATTAGGAGAACAGCTAATCCCTCTATTGGAGTTCACAGGTTCCATTGTGGTTTGCTTTTGGGATCTGAAGGAGCGTTTAGACCCGGAAATGGCTATTATGTCAACTGAATAGGGCTGGACACCACAACTTTCTAGTAATATGCTGCCCCCTATTTTGTGGAGGACTAATTTCAACAGTTGGCCAAATCTTACATATTGCACCTTTAAAGCTTGGATGCAAGCTAAGTTTTGGGTCACACTGGTTGAACTCATTGTCAGAGGAGCAACATTACTCAGCAATCAGCATGTCCACAAATGATGGGGTCCACACTAAAAATCACAAGGGCAGTACGTTTGTGGCTCTATGTAACATTTTGTCATGTTTATGTGAGCTGGGTAAAACTGAGTTCTCGCGATGGTTTAGCATCATCTAGTGGAAAGATATAACATACATATCATAGCATAACATACAACCAGTGGCATAGCGCTACCCAGACAATTATACAGCATGTGCAGTAGAGACAAACTTTTACATATCTGGCCAGCGTGAGCTTCAGTCAAAAGACGCTCCCTTGGAGATGAGGAAGCTTCTACGCATGGGTGTGTTGACTTTACATTTAAGTGAGAGTACATACATTGTGTGTTATTGTTATAAAATGTTTTTTTGCAATTAGGCCCAAGTAGAACAAATGCATTAAGGGAGTATACTGTATAAAATACTACACTATGGAAAACAAACTATAGCTTCTAGTATGTTACTTCACCCAAAATGTACTAAAAATATATGAAGATTCATATAGAGCCAAATTGTAGGAAACACATACTAATGTATACACAAATGCTAATCTTTATATACAAACTAAAGAACAGCAATGCAGTCACACATACAGAAAAATGAATTGCATTGAACAACTAGATACATCTATTACAAAAATAAACAGACTAGCTGTCATTTGTATTTACATTATTGTGTGCTTGTATTCCAGGGGAAACATTTTATGTTATTAAGTACCACTGCTCTACGATTTGCTTGGCTTTTTAACATTCATACCAATTCTTTTTTTTTTCAACCTCTTTGTCATATTGTCCTTAATATCCTTCGTCTTTAAACAATAAATGATGGGATTAACAGCAGCCGGACAGAGACTGTACAGCAACACCAGGGAAATCCGGAAATCAATACTGAAAGAAAACCCCACATAATTTGAGATGTAGACAAAACAGCGCGGGAGGTAGTACAGGCAGGTGATGAAGATCTGTGGGGTGCACGTGGACAGGCTTTTGTAGCGCCCTTCCCTCGATCTGGCCAGCTTCAACACGGCCACGATGATGATGGAAATGTAGGAAAATATAATGAACGCCAGCGGAAGCAACAGGCTGAACATGGCGTAGCCCATGGCGATGGTCTTCACCAACTTCACCTCATCCAGTCCACAGCCGAGGTTGGTGATGGCGACGTGGTCGCAGTAGCACTGCGTAATGACGTTTGAAGCGCAGTAGGACAAGGTGAGCGCGTGGGCTAAAACCCCCGACATACAGACAAACGTGAGCACCCAGGGCAACACGCACACGATCAAAATGGTCTTGGTGGTGACCAAGGCGGGGTAGCGCAGAGGGACGCAGATGGCGATGAAGCGATCGAGGGCCATGATCAGCAGAATGACGGAGTGGATTGCTCCTAAAGAGTGGACAAAGTACATCTGCGTGAAGCAGGCGCTAAACGGTATGATTCTGTCGTCCAGCCAGTATCTGGATATCATCTTGGGGAGCGTCACCGTTCCAAACAGCAGGTCATTCATGGCCAGGTGGCAGAAGATGAAATAGGTGGGCTTGTGGAGACTCCTCTCACAGCAGACAAACACCAAAATGAAGAGATTTCCCCCGACAATAATCAAGTACAGGATAAAGAGCACAGCCGCAACCAGCCCATCGTATCTAGGGTTGAGTCCGGGGAAGCCGAGGATTATGAATTCTGTGACCCTTGTCGTGTTGCTGGTAATCATTATAATTTAGGATAATTCAAAATATGTATGCTAGAAAAAAAAAAACAATGCAGCCCTGAAGGTCAAAGATCAAAGAAACAATTCTATGAAGACAACTGGAAGATTATGATTGGTAATCACATCCTTTAGTGTTGCATGATACTACAGAGCCGGCTTCACACTGAACATGAGGTGGACATGAATATATTCTTTTCAGCGTTACCCCAGGGGCTTTGCTGGTTATTTGAAAGAAACTTTGTTGGAAAAAGTTCCTCCCCTGGGAGCACACAGGCGTCATGTGGTTTGACAACATCAGTTCAACTCTGAGGAGTTGGATTGCTAAATTGCTAAGTACGATTGGGGAGAACAGTGTTGATAGTTTCTGACATTGATGTACGGCAGGGATAAATGTTATAAATATTAATATAGTCTATTACCATTTACCATATTATCATTATCATCAGTTAGTCAGTAAACATCAATGATACGCTAGACATAATGTTGTCAGTGCATACTCTTTTCACTGTAGGCTATGCATTTATTTACCATGCATTTCAGTGTTTCTTGTGGGATTGATCTCTTGGTGTGGTGGTGTGTACTTGCCCCCCTCCCCCCCGTAGTAGATACCGGACTACCGGCACTTATTTTAGTCCAATTCAAACATTGGTTAACACTATGGTATTTCTGTAATATGTGAAGCGTCAATAACGTTACCTACCTTTGCTTTGTAATCCCGCTCACTGAAGAAAAAATCCCTTCGCGCGCTGAAAGTCTTCCGATCACCTCAGAACGGCGCGAGCAGCCTATAGGCTTGCTGAAAACAATTAATGTGCGCGCAACAGTATGCTATGGGATTGAAAGCGCATTTAGGCTGAACTATTTAGAAAGTTTAAGACTTTAAAAGGCTATGTATAGCCGAATTTGTATTATTATTTTTTTGTATCTGTATGGTGGCGGCAAAACCTTACCAGCGGAAACACTGCATTTATTTATCGTCTTTATTATTTGTCATCGGGTATGCGTGTTCGTCGTAGCGTTGTTCTGCTGCTCAAACTATTGAATCCCGATCCAATAAAAAACAAAGGTTTGAGTTGCTGGGCAGATATTCCTGATGAATATTTAATCCTGATTGGCTGATAAAAAAATAACAACTGTTGACTCAACTCTGCAGCGCCTACAGACCGGTTGCGTTTAGGAGCGTTGTTTACCGTTGTTTATTTCAATCGATTCAAGTCAATAACGTATGGCATTTATTTGACTCACTAATGCTTAAACGATAATGCGTTCTCCGTTTTAGGCGGCCATTACGTACTCATAGTTACTTTCTAGTTACGCTAGCTAACTAATTAGCACGCTAACTACATCTCGTTCGACAAATCTGTTTTACAGCTAATCTCTGAATCCCGTTCCACTTGTTTTCTGACCAAACTAAATGTAATGTCTAGGAATCTAGACCGTCTATTGATTCTAAACACACCAACAACGGAGAGTTTACAAAGAGTTTTGTGGTTCAAGATGAGGTTGTTTTTTATTTGTTTGGATTCTTTTTTCTTTTTTTTATTGGATTCATACATTTTTTATTAGCAAGAACGAAACGCCTGCAAATACCGGGTTGTTCCTACATTACCAGGCGAGGTATGTAGCGTCATTTAGCTTTGCTTTGGATGCCATAATACTAATATTCATCCCAGTGTGATTAGTCATATTTCTTAAAATACTAAAATGTTTTTAAAACAAGAGATCTATTGTAGTGGGACAGAGGGGAGAATTAAATATAATACAAAATAAATAAGAATATATATCCTATTTGCGGCAGGTTTTCTCTGTCCACGCAAAGTTGTCACCCTTTTCACCCCTATACATGTACACTGGGTCTCCAGTGAGTCAATATTAAGTTTGTTTAAATTAATCAAGCATGGAGGATGCTGTGTTTGTGGCCAGACAGCTGTTCAAATTAGGTAATGCTCTGGCGGCTTTAATAACCGCCACTAATATAGACCTGTGTGTAACCCAAGAATAACCAGCCTTCCAGTTAATTGAATTATTAGTTCAACTCCCCCAGTACTCAAACCACTGTAGTGATGGGAAAACCCCTGATGGGACATTAATTCATATTTCCAGGGGCAAGTTATAAATCTTAAGGGGCTAAATGGTACTGCAGGCTCTGGGCATGAGTGTATGGCTGTGATCAACAACGGTTTAATTGGGAAATGTTGACACTGTTGTATTAATATGAGTAATATGAGTTACTCTGAGTAATATAGTTATTCTAATTCGTATAAGATTATAATAATAGAATAGAATACAACTTTATTGTCCTGCCTGGGTCAGAAATGTGCTTCATATATATCATAATAATATTACACATATAATAGTCAGGTATTATAATGTTTATTATTGGTGGTAGTTGTAGTAGTAGTAATAATAATAGTGTAAGGAGTTGTAGCAGTAGATTCAGTGGTAATAATAGTAGCAGTAGTAGCAGTAGTGACATGAATAGCTGTATACATGGCTAGGATAGTAATATACATTTTTAGTAGAGTACTGACTACTCTTTAAAGCACATTTATTATCACAAACTACTTAGGATTCATTGTCCAATGTGATGAATTGAGAAAAGTTCTACAGTTGTAAAACATTCAACTAGATGAGTGTACATGCACTAGACACTATCAAGCACACAAGCAATACGATTGTATAGAGAAAGTTTGGTTGACACACAATTGGTGGAACATTGCATTATGTCTCACCCAGGAATTGTGTTATGTACACAATGTCTCCTTCACCCCATCCCCAAATGCACACACGTTTGCAAAAACATGCACACACACACACACACGTAACATACTGTTGCATGTCAACACGCAGCAGTATAATGACACACTTGGGACCATTGTGGGACACTCATTAAATTCCACTGGGAGCTCATTTACGGTGTTGTTTTTTTTTCAAGTACAATGTGCTGTGATATACTGTAAGTTAAAAAAAATACAACTAAAGGAAGTCACTTTCATTTCATCAGAAAAACCTTACAATACACAAATCATAAACAAGTGCTGCGATTTATGTCAATCCACTTTGTTCATCTGTTGAATTTGTCCCTTGGTAGATAACTTAGTCGAATGTGAATATTAGAATATGAGTTATTAGTAGCTTTTCTGTGATGCATGTGCTGGTGTAGGTGTAGGAATAGTTGGCTGCTTAAGAGCCGCAAATACAATTTTTGACGGAAATGCAATTCAGTAAAATCAAAGAAACAAATGCATGAATGAATAATCAACAGAGTAGATCAAGCTATTCATGAACCAGGTAGAAATATAATCAAGCGGGCCACTGGCCTAGTGTAGGTTCATTTTGAATTAGGAGATTATGAGAACCACCGTATCCAACTCCAGGTTTCTGACGGCTTGTCCTATTTCTGCCATGATTGTAGAGTCGGGGGTCCAAAACTGATTGGCCACAACTTGACTGGAGTCTGGTGCAAAGACAACTTGAGGTAAGGAAGTGTTGCGCTGCTACATCAGTAGCATATTGGGAGTGATGGGGTCCAAGTTAGCAGATGAAGATGTCAGATGAAGTGTATCTTAATGGCCTAGAATTGAGGATGCCCTCTACCTCAATCAATACAGTGGCAAGGACTTCCTCTGACACTAAGTGACTGCCAACAGAAACTCACAATGCATTTTTGACTGATCTTATCTCGCTTTCCCAAACACCTCTAAAATGACATTGTTTCAAGAGACTGACCTCGGCACCACTGTACTGATGGGCTACTGTTTAAGTCAACCAGATGTTTAACAGTCAAACCAGAAAAGGAGGTTTCGGGAACTTGGTAATGTCTTACTGGGCTGAGGAATCAGGTCCTACAGGCCACGTATCTGGGGACTGTTAAAGGAAGTGTGGACCATTGCTCCACTGACTGTGCCAAAAGAGTTCAATCAAGAGTTTTGCCTCTCATCAAATCATCAGCAGGAGTGTTAACTGAATCCACGTATTGCCCAGAGTTGAAGTTTGTAAGTTCCAGAATTTTTGCCACTCTTGTTCCCACAAACACCTTGAAACCGCTGCTGCTACAGCTACTCCACCAAATCCAGATTTTTTTCAGACCTTGTTCCCAGCTATGGACAGGCTGTCAGTCCTCAGGAAATAAGCATTTAAACTGCAGGCTGAAGTAGCGTAATACAAAAAGAGGGTGAGGTGGTGGGTAGGGCAGTAGGCAGCTGGTCTGGTCATGGTGACTGACGTCATTGTTACAGAAGAAACAAAAATATTGATTATACTTTCTGGAACATTTATCTTAAGTTTAGTTTCTATATTATTATTATTATTAGTTAGTTCTTAATTAGTTATTAGTTATTATTAATTAGTTAGGGTTAGGGTTAGGGTTAGCCTAACCCTAACCCTAGGCACTAATAAGTGCCTGACTTTGTCAATGCCTCTAACATTAAAAAAACCTTTTGCTATGGTAATTCTCTAGCGGTAATTTTCTAGCGGCCTCTGACCAACCCTAGTAACTCATTTAGATTTGATTGGATGTTGGCTCTGTCTGCTCTGATCTGCTCTGACTTAAAAGGTCAAAGCAAAACCTTTCGCAAACCCTTGGTGGTTGCAATTACTAAGCTGATCGACCCAAATTGAATTACTGCTTGTACATTAATTCAGTCCGATTTTTACTACTACTTACTTACTTACTTACTACAGTTATGATCTTTTTCTGCATTAGATGCTCTATGGTAAGTATTCATAGGTAATATAAGAGATTGCTTTTGTGTTTGTGATTTTGTTTTTACATTCATACATTGTAGATGTGAAAAAATGTACTCACAAAATGGCTCAATTAAAATAACAGAATTTGTTATAGGGGGTTTTGAAAAAGTTGAAAGACAAATGGAAATAGGTGTGGTGATATTAATTGTTTATTGTTTAGTCGTTTTAGCTAATGCACTCAACGTAGTCTTCATCATTTTAGACAAGAAACTACACAAACCAATGTATCTTCTGATTTGCAATTTGGCTGCTGCTGATATACTGTATTGTTCCACTTCCAGTCCAACTATGATCGGTGTATTATTGGCTGGTGTGGATACCATATCCTATGTGGCGTGTATAATTCAAATGTTCAGCTTTCAGGTAGCTGAAACGATGGAGATGTTTTCCTTAACTGTCATGGCCTTCGATCGCCTGCTTGCCATCTCTTATCCATTGAGGTATCATAGTTTATTAACAAACATGCGCACCATAATTTTAACATATTTCCTTTGGGTTGTTGCCTGTGCCTTCGTCACTCTTATGCCTGTGCTTTTGGTACCGATGCCTTATTGTCTCAAGAGGTTACGATACGTGTTCTGTGACTACCCTGCTGTTGTGCGAACCTCTTGCCACGATCCTTCATATTATTTTAATTTGGCCACCATGGTATGGTTCTTTATATTGTTTTTCACCTTTGGTTTTATTTGCGTGTCATACATGTGGATCATATTTGTTGTTTTGAGGTCGTCTAAGAATGAGAGCAGAAAAGTGCTCAGCACATGTTTGAGTCATATGATTGTAGTGGTGTGTTACTACGTACCATTGTTTGTGCGTATCGTTTTCACCAGAATCGGCCTGGTGTTGACGCTGGAGGAACGACAAGGTTTAATGATTGGGGCCATTCTTGGTCCATCTCTTGTTAATCCATTTGTGTACTGTTTTAGAACTAAAGAAATCAAAAACAAGTTGGTTGGTATATTGAAGAAAATAAAACTAATTAAATAGGATTACATTTTTCAAATATGTTAAACATCTGTTTTTACACATTCTATCTCACTTCATGTCATGAAGGCTTGAGTAGTTTATGTAGTAGTTTATGTGGAAGATGACTCATGTTGGCAATATAACAATGTATAGGGGACACTGTATGCCCTGTGGGTATGCAGCCTCTGTAGGTGAAAACCCAAAATACTATGGAAGATGGCGTCTTGCACACTATATCCCTAATGCAGATAGATAGAGCTAAGGTTTAAAATCGGCAAAATTATCCTTTAAGTATGGTATCAGACTAAAACTATCTTTCCTTTCTCTCTGACGTTTTAAAGGGACCCTATTTTACCATCAGGTGTGATATTGATTAGCTATTACAAGCTATGTCAAAATGTACCCTCTAGTAACATCACAAGTGGGATTGTCCATCCATATGTATCTTGACTAGATCAGCCTACCCCAGTGGACTGTACCAACTGGTAGCTTGATTGATCCATCATACATCTGGGTAAACATTCCCACTTGTCATTGTCAATCCACTTTGGATGTCATTAGAGGGTATATTTTGTAAGTTTAACATGTTTTTCTAGTGCTCACAAAGCACAACATGCCGGTTAAAAGTCAAAACATTCTGGATGGAATGGAACAACAAGAAAAAACTGTTATCAATAATAATCCTTATAGATATACTGTACTATACCTAATACTATACTATTTGCGGTACCCATGGGAATTCTCTAGTCGCCCCTGCCCTGGTAACTAATTTGGATTTGATTGGATGTTGGCTCTGTCTGCTCGGATCCAATTCATAAATATTAAACATCCCTCTGACTTAAAAGGTCAAAGCAAAACCTTTCGCAAAACCCTTGGTGGTTGCAATTACCAAGCTGATCGACCCAAATTGAGTTACTGCTTGTACATGAATTGAATCAGATTTTTACCTGTACAGTTATTATCTTTTTCTGGATTGGATGCTCTATGGTGAATATTCATAGGTGATATAAGAGATTGCTTTTGTCTTTGCAATTTGAGTTTTACATCGATATAGTTGACATGAAAAAAATTTACTCACAAAATGGCTCAATTGTAATAACAGAATTTGTTATAGGGGGTTTTGAAAAAGTTGAAAGACCGATAGAAGTAGGTGTGGTGATGTTAATTGTTTATTGTTTAGTCATGGTGGCTAACATACTCAACATAGTCTTCATCGTTTTAGACAAGAAACTACACAAGCCAATGTATCTTCTGATTTGCAATTTGGCTGCTGTTGATATGCTGTATAGTTCCAGTTCCAGTCCAACTATGATCGCTGTACTATTGGCTGGTGTGGATACCATATCCTATGTGCCGTGTATAATTCAAATGTTCAGCTTTCAGGTAGCTGAAACGATGGAGATGTTTGCTTTAGCTGTCATGGCCTTTGATCGCCTGCTTGCCATCTCTTATCCATTGAGGTATCATAGCTTATTAACAAACATGCGCACCATAGCCTTAACATATTTCCTTTGGTTTGCTGCCTGTGCCTTCGTCGCTCTTATGCCTGTGCTTGTGGTACCGATGCCATACTGTGTCAAGAGGTTACGATACGCTTTCTGTGACTACCCTGCTGTTGTGCGAACCTCTTGCCATGATCCTTCATATTATTTTAATTTGGCCACCATGGTATGGTTCTGTATATTATTTTTCACCTTTGGTTTTATTTGCGTGTCATACATGTGGATCATATTTGTTGTTTTGAGGTCGTCTAAGAATGAGAGCAGAAAAGTGCTCAGCACATGTTTCAGTCATCTGATTGTAGTGGTGTGTTACTATGTACCAATGTTTGTGCGTGTTGTTTTCACCAGAATCGGCCTGGTGTTGACACTGGAGGAACGACAAGGTTTAACGATTGGGGCCGTTCTTGGTCCATCTCTTGTTAATCCATTTGTGTACTGTTTTAGAACTAAAGAAATCAAAAACAAGATGTTTGGAATGTTGAAGAAAGTAAAACTAATTAAATAGGATTACATTCTTCAACTGTTTTTACACATTCTATCTCACTTCATGTCATGACGGCAGTCATTGCAGTTATTTTACTCGTAGATTGTGTAGGATGGGTCTTTCAGAAGATGACATGTTGGCGATGTAACAATGGATAGGGGACACTGCATGCCCTGCGGGATTGTCCAGTAGTGCAGCCTCTGTGGGTGAAATCCCTAAATACTATGGAAGATGGACACCCAGGCTTTGCCTTCTTCATGACAAAACCAAAGTACAGGCAATGGACAAAATCAAATCAAATTCCAAATATTATATTAACATTAAGACTTAAGAGTCCTTACGCACTGGAAGAGTAGTAAGACACAATCCTTTGCCAAATGGATAAACATAATGGTTAAAACATCTTCCTGGAAGAGCGAGATAACGAGAAGGTCAAGATGGGGGACTGAAGAACACAGTGTTCAAAGTGTTTATCTGTTTGTAGTTTGTACTGTGCTGCTGTGATCACAAAGTTACATATGCACTGTACAAACGACAATAAATAAATTATGGACACGTCATGAGGGAAGGTCACACTTGGCACTCAAATGTTGTTGTTAGGTAGAAAACAGTCTGTATATATTGATAATGCTGTCTTAACATGTAATGATGTTCAATGAAATGCACCAGCTTGTCAACTGTTTTAAGTGTAAAAATAAATAAACATTACATACAAAAAAAAAAATTCTTTAAATTCTTTCATTAAAAAAAGTATGCAAAACCAAAATTCCTGCAAGTGTACAGAATATATTCAGATAAGATCATGGAAAATGTTTAATTGAAAATCAAGTCAATTCTATTAAAGCCATGGTGTGGTTTGTATATTCTATTACATTATTGTACCATACTTAATGACAATTATTAAAGGGGAACTTCAACTGCAAATTAACAATGTTTAGCTTTCCTCCATGTTGCCCGCCCCCAGATCTCACCACTACTTTTGTTCGCCGGATGGCACGAAAAACTCATCATTGGGATAAGATTAGCTTAGCTAATTTAGCATAATTTAGCATCTGAGCTGAGCAGTGCCCGAGAGACACCGAGAGCATCGGCAACAACTTCAGGTGTTTAGCACACTATATCCCTAATGTGGATAGATAGAGCTAAGGTTGCATCCTTTAAGTATGGTATCAGACTAAAACTAGTTTTCCTTTCTATCTGATGTTTAAAAGGGACCCTATTTTACCATCAGGTGTGTGTGTGTGTGTGTGTAGAAGTTTAGTGCTCAACAAAGCAACATATTCTGGATGGAATGGAACAACATGAAAAAAATGCTCCCATTAATAATAATCCTTATAGATATACTGTACTATACATAATACTATACTATAATACAACCTATGACCTCAAAATCCTTTTTTAAATACCCCTCCGACTTTAAAGTTAAAAGCAAAACCTGACAAGTTGAGTTACTGCTAGATTACTTGTGATTACTGATTCTGACTTGAGTTGCTCTTTTCAGGATTTAATGCTCTGTAGTAAATATTGAGGTGATGCAAAATTGCAAGATTGCTTTTGGGAATTTTTGGTGAATTTTAACATTTTGTTACATTTTGTTTTTGTTTTGTGCCTGGTCTTGTAATACCACAGCCTTACTGTTGCACTCGGCAACAGAACTGGCTTTGTGTTGACACTGGAAAAACAACAATTTAATGATTGGGGCCATTCCTGGTCCATCTCTTGTAAATCCATTTGTGTACTGTTTAAAAAACGAAAGAAATGAAAAATAGGTTGTTCAGCATGTTCAAGAATGTTAGACCATTAAATAGGATTGCAGTTTTCAAATTCTTCTGATTTGCAATTTGGCTGTTGTTAATATGCTGCACAGTTCAAGTCCAAGTCCAACTATGATAAGTGTATTATTGGCTGGCACAATGATGAAAAGGTATTTATTTTAGGATACTTCTTGACATCAAAGTATTTAGTTTAATAGAGCATGATTGTGGCATGACACAGGCAGCAATTTACCAAGCATCTTCAAACATGGATGTACATGACTTTTATAGGGAAATATCACATTGTTGATAAGCATCAAAGGTTCAAATAAACAACCATAGAGTGGCTCCCATGTATATTCCCTATATACAGAGTTGGCCTTTTCACAAAATACGTGAGAGAGAAGGTACAGGTAGTTTACTCCTGGAAAGTTCACTCTCTTGAAGCTTGGCCAGAACACAGGTGGTAAACTTGTCATTAATTTAAAAGTCTTAATAATCTTAGAATAACACAACATAACAATAACATAGGCGTTTTTCCATGAGCAAAGAAACTTCTGACAAAGAAACTTCTGACACAACACTTTTGAACTAAAAAATTCCCTTGTTTTCTGAGTGAGCTCTTCTGATGAGCTTCTTTGGCTGTTTACTGTGCCACATGTCACCAAACCCACTGGGTTTCTTCATCTGACTCAAGAGTCACTCTTGAGGGCTACCGTTGGGCCTATGGGGGGTGGTGGTAGGTGAACAAATGACTCATTAACCTTAATGAGGAAAGTTTGGTTTAAAAAAGTACCAACTTTTCTATGCTACTTGGTTTGCTTTATAAAAAAATGGAAGTTTTGTTGAGAATCTGAGAATGTCTTCTCTGCCTGTGTCCAATGTTTAATCAAACATTAGACATGCATTTATATGGATGTATATGCGACAGGATAATGTAGTGGCTAGGGTGCTCGACTCCCAGGGGAAAGTTGCTGGGTTCGATCCCTCCTGCCTGCAGCTCTAGCCCTTACGTGCAGGACCATGCTATGGGCGGGTCTTAGGGCAATACTGCGGGACTATCGCCCAACAGTGGGGGCGCAAATGGTTTGAGCTTGAGGCCCCAGGCCATTAGCGCCTAGTTGGCTCGAATATAGCCTGGCCTGGCCCTGGCCCAACAGTGGGATTGCAGCTATTGAGCTATCGGCAAATCTAAAAATAGATGTCCCAAGCTGTCCAAAACAGTTAACCTTTTTTGGGTTTTATTTTTATTTACAATTTTATTGCAGGTTATGATGCTTCAAATGCTCTCAGGGTTCATAGGTCATTAGCTCAGTTAAGGGTCCACTGACATCTCTATGTCTACAAGACGAGACCTTTCCAACAATGTATGTAGTAGTGTCGGGTGCAGATTTGAAGACCACTGACAAAATGAAAAATGACCACTCAAAATCATTAGATCCCCATGTCTTATTCACATTAAATGCAAACAAATACATGCAAAAAAAACTGATTTCATCCAATTTAGCCAATTAATTATCACTTGATATTGATATTGCTTCCATAATGGTAATGGTCGTATTTACTATCCTAATAAACAAAGGGAAAACATATAGAATATAGATATATATTCTCTCAAATATTATCTATCCATAGTGCCCACGATCGAACATCTTATATTCATTAATTAATGATTGATTCTGGATATGTCGTTTTAGGTGAGAATTCCAAAAAAACAGCTCAGGGGGGAAGTGGTTAACTAGTTAGGCAAAGTTTGCTGGTTAAAAGTCATATTCTGGATGCAATGCATGGAGCAACATAGAAAAAACGACTTATAATAATTAATTAATTATAATCATTAACTAATAATAATCCTTATACATATACTTTACTATTTAATACTATACAATTTCCATGTGATGCTCATGCTCATGTTTAATCCAGCCTCATTTGGATTTCATTGGATATTGGCTCTGTCTGACATGTCCAATTGGAAAGTATAAAACACCCCTCCGACTTAAGGTCACAGCAAAACCCTTTTTTTTTTGTTGCAATTACTATACTAGTCGACCCAAATTGAGTTACTACATGAATACCATTTTTTATGGGATGCTCTATGGTAAATATTCATAGGTGATGCAAGAGATTGCTTTTGGCTTTGTGAATTACTTTTAACATTCATACATTGTCAGTGTGAACAAATGTATTCACAAAATGACTCGATTGAAATAACAGAATTTGTTATAGGGGGTTTTGAAACAATGGAAAGACAAATGGAAGTTGGTGTGGTGATATTAATTGTTTATTGTTTAGTCGTGTTAGCTAATATACTCATCATATTGTTCATCATTTTAGATAACAAACTACACAAACCAATGTATCTTCTGATTTGCAATTTGGCTCTTGTTGATATACTTCATAGTTCCAGTACCAGTCCAACTATGATCGGTGTATTATTGGCTGGTGTGGATACCATATCCTATGTGGCGTGTATAATTCAAATGTTCAGCTTTCATTTAGCAGAATTGATGGAGATGTTTTCTTTATCTGTCATGGCCTTCGATCGCTTGCTTGCCATCTCTTATCCATTGAGGTATCATAGCTTATTAACAAACATGCGCACCATAATTTTAACAGGTTTACTTTGGGTACCTGTTGCATGTGCCTTCGTCACTCTTATGCCTGTGCTTGTGGTACCGATGCCTTACTGTGTCAAGAGGTTACGATACGTTTTCTGTGACTACCCTGCTGTTGTGCGAACCTCTTGTCACAGTCCTTCGTATTATTTTAATTTGGCCACCATCGTATGGTTCTTATTATTATTTGTATCCTTTGGGTTTATTTGCGTGTCATACATGTGGATCATATTTGTTGTTTTGAAGTCGTCTAAGAATGAGAGCAGAAAAGTGTTCAGCACATGTTTGAGTCATATGATTGTAGTGGTGTGTTACTACGTACCATTGTTTGTGCGTATCGTTTTCACCAGAATCGGCCTGGTGTTGACGCTGGAGGAACGACAAGGTTTAATGATTGGGGCCATTCTTGGTCCATCTCTTGTAAATCCCTTTGTGTACTGTTTAAGAACTAAAGAAATCAAGAACAAGTTGTTTGGTATATTCAAGAAAGTAAATCCAATTAAATAATAAAGACAGTAAAGGTAGCTTCCTCCCCCTCCTCCCAAGCAGTCAGGTCATGTCACCTCAATTAGTAGTACAGTCTTGGTTTCCCTTGACCATACTACTATGTCAGGTTGTAATGTCACCCAGCTGACCTCCCTTGGGAACTGGCGCTACCTCAAGGTTGACCTGCATGCTCCTGACCATGACAGGGCTCTGTTGGTAATGCTCTGTCAAGTGGTCCATCTTCCCTGCTGGCCTTAAGCAACAACCTTCACTACACCTACTCTTCTTTCTTGGGTCACCTCAAAGACAAGCTCCTTCCTGCCTGCCTTTGAGCACAAGTATGGGGCCTCTATCCACCCAGGCCTACCTTTAGTTTTCATAACCAAGGTAAACTGCTGTTGCTATTACAACGAGCACTACTACCACTAGTACTCCTTCTACTACATCTACTAATGTTGAGTAATAGTTTATTTAGGTTTTTATGTTTTTACTTGTGCTCAACACATGCTGTTTAAATGTCACAGCACATTGAAAATGTTCCATTTAGAATGTGTTGTACACACATTTTGAATGTGTGTAGTAATGGATGTTACTATACCTAATACAAAACCTCTTCATGTCAATGGTGAAATTAGAGTTCAAGCTCATGCTAATGAGCTTAAATCCAGCCTTGGATTTGATTGGATGCTGGCCCTGTTTCATCATGTCCAATTCATTCATATTAAACACCCCTTCGACTTAAAAGGTCACCGCAAAACCCATTATTGATTGCACTTACTATGCTAATCGACTCGGACTCGAGTTACTGCTTGTGCTTGTAGATTAATTCAATGTAAAATTCTTACTGGTACTTGTGATTTCTGTCAGGATCGGATGCTCTTTGGTAAATGGAAATAGGTGATGGAAGACATTGCTTTTGTCTTTGTGATTTAGTTTTTACATTGATACAGTTGATATGAAAAAAATTTACTCACAAAATGGCTCAATTGAAATAACAGAATTTGTTATAGGGGGTTTTGAAACAATGGAAAGACAAATGGAAGTTGGTGTGGTGATATTAATTGCTTTTCTTTTCGTCATAATAGCTAATATGCTCAACATAGTCTTCATCATTTTAGACAAGAGACTACACAAACCAATGTATCTTCTGATTTGCAATTTGGCTGCTGCTGATATACTGTATAGTTCCAGTTCCAGTCCAACTATGATCGGTGTACTATTGGCTGGTGTGGATACCATATCCTATGTGGCGTGTATAATTCAAATGTTCAGCTTTCAAGTAGCTGAATTGATGGAGATGTTTGCTTTAGTTGTCATGGCCTTTGATCGCCTGCTTGCCATCTCTTATCCATTGAGGTATCATAGTTTATTAACAAACATGCGCACCATAATTTTAACATATTTCCTTTGGGTTGCTGCCTGTGCCTTCGTCACTCTTATGCCTGTGCTTGTGGTACCGATGCCATACTGTGTCAAGAGGTTACGATACGCTTTCTGTGACTACCCTGCTGTTGTGCGAACCTCTTGTCACGATCCTTCATATTATTTTAATTTGGCCACCATCGTATGGTTCTTTTTATTATTTTTCACCTTTGGGTTTATTTGCGTGTCATACATGTGGATCATATTTGTTGTTTTGAAGTCGTCTAAGAATGAGAGCAGAAAAGTGTTCAGCACATGTTTGAGTCATATGATTGTAGTGGTGTGTTACTACGTACCATTGTTTGTGCGTATCGTTTTCACCAGAATCGGCCTGGTGTTGACGCTGGAGGAACGACAAGGTTTAATGATTGGGGCCATTCTTGGTCCATCTCTTGTAAATCCCTTTGTGTACTGTTTAAGAACTAAAGAAATCAAGAACAAGTTGTTTGGTATATTCAAGAAAGTAAAACCAATTAAATAGGATTCTGCTTTTATCTGCTTTTATATGTGTCTTCTAATACAGTGGGTTTCAAACTGTAGGTCACAAACCTGTAAGGGACCAAGTGGGCCACACTTTTTTTTTTGTGTCACAAAATATTGTGTTTGGTGTGTCCTGGACCAAAAGTATCGCCACAGAGTGCAGTGGGTCACGGCCTGAAAAGTTTCGGAATCCCTGTTCTCGTGTATCCCTTACATGAGATACATCATTTCTTGTTGGATATAAAATAGTCAATAATACTGTCCTAACAATATCATACTATTCAATGAAATACACCATGTCACATTTTCACCAAGCAGTTGTTTTAAGTGTGCAGTATAGAAATATACAACAAATAAAGATTATGTACAAAACATTTGATTGAAAATGTTTGGAGGGCACGCAACCTTTAGGTGAACAAATAACTCATTGACCTTTTGTTAAGTTTTGTTAACTTTTTTATGCTACTTGGATTGATGATGATGATTATGATGATGATGATGATGATGATGGATTGCTTCAATAAAAAAAAGTTTAGATAAGTATCTGATAATTTTTTCAAGAAAGATATGTCTAATATTTAATCAAACATTACACATTTTAATTGACTACCTATTTAAAAGTGCATTCTAGTATTGCATTTCGCACTCATAGTATAACATTTAGATATTAATTAAAAAAGGAAAATGTAACATCAGCCTTAAATAATATCCTAACATCTGATTGAGCGCAATAGGTTCACTTTACTTAAAGTAAAGTGTTGACTGAAATGTTAATATTACTGACAGGAATATAGCAATACGTCCTTCGTTCACAAAGTCGTGAGACATTTATTATTCATAATTACTTCATGGTCATTTCAAACTTAATTAACAAAATTACAAATTAAAAACCTTTTATTTATTTATTGTAGATGACCTCTGACGGCCCACCTGCATTACCTTCACGGCCCACCAGGGAATCACTGACCTATCTGAAGTCACTGTTCGTCACTTTGGATAATAGCATCTCCTAAAGATAATATAAACACGAGGACCTAGCCCTCATAGCTTCATTGTTTGTTTGTTTCCATGGCCAACCTTCGATTTGCAGTCATCAGTGTTGTAGTCAACACATCACCATGATGAAGTCCCAGAACTCACCACCCACAGGGACCTTCAGCTCATTGTTTATCAACCTAACATCTCACCCAGTGGCACTGTTTGCTACATGTCTTGTGGTTGCTATTTTTGTTCACTGTCTCAGTAGCTACGTCTAGTGGTGTGTTTCATCATTTTTATGTTGGATATTAAACAACATTGTGATTGGCATTTCTTAGCTGACAACTTTCTAAATCAAGTTAAAGCTAAATTTCATATGCTAGTGAGTGCGTTTTCACCACAACTAAAATAACATGAATACTATTATACTTGTTTTATTAGCGATGGGATGCGGTGAAGTAAAGACGCGATGTACGAGGCCAGTACGAGGCCCAGTGTGTCCAGCGGTGTACACTTGGGGTTTTGTAAACCTGGTCACCCTAGTTAACAGAACCTCATGCACTTAGGCTCCTGGTCAGTGGCTAAAGGACCCCACCAAATGGCCATGCCTACAATGGCCAGATATTTAGACGTATTTACACCAGGGCTAAATTGAAAGCACACAAATTGACTTGATAAATACAACTTTGTGCTTTGTGGACATGTATAATAAATACAGTTCCACGACCACCAAATACGTGGTCGTGGCGTTTTGGTGGTCGTGGAACTTTTTGTATGCTTTATAGTGAGACTTTCTGCAACCGGCGTGCACGTGCATGCCTGCGTGATGTCAGTGTGACGTGGTCTGATAAGGGGTCTATTGTGGTCTATTGGGACAGCTGCCGTAGTCACGGGTTACTCGATTTTTTTTGCCAGCCAAATATTTCGACACAAGAGGGCAGCACATTACAAGATAAATTAGTTGTTGCTATTGCTTCCATTCTGTTTTCAATGTTAGCTTATGAGCGTAGCTAGTTCTGGTGGGACACTGCAGTCATGCTGCCGCAGATCAGCTGACAGCAAGCATGGTCCAATCAAACGGTCCAATAAAAAAATTGTGAATTCAACAGGTACACATGGTTTGAAGTGCTTTATTGCAAGCCAAAATAACAAAATAACTTCTGGTTATTCATTTAGGTGTTTTAAATCATAGGGTACTTTGTCATATTCATATAATGTATCATATTTATGAATGATAAAATAATGTATATTGCCAACTGTATTACGTTGGCAATATACAATATTTTATCATATTTATGAATGATAAAATAATGTATATTGCCAACTGTATTACGTTGGCAATATACAATTCATTCAACAATATACCACGTCCACCTCGGGGGAAGTCTGAGGTAAAAGGAATCGAGCGATTTCACTCTGTGTTGTCTGCTCTTTAGCTGCTCGGACATGGGTAGCACCTGCAGGGTGCTGTTTAAGGTCACACATGGGCGACTAAACAGTTTACCCTGTTTTCATTGTCAGGGACGGGGCTGACCCACTGATATTCGGTCTCCCGTTCGGCCCTATGTCTCGACAGCCTCTTACGTTTGTCAGGCGGACTTGCTGACGTCATGTGACACACAGGATACAGAGCCTGTCGGTCTAGTTCACCACTGAAATTAACCTTCTCCACTCTGCTTGCACTGGTTTGGTTTTACCTGAAGTTACCTTATTCTCAGCGCTTTGAAAACCTAGTAAGACAAATCGGGTCTCTTATTGATTCAATATGGGACATGGCGTCTTAAAATACAGGATGATCCCGTATTATACAGGATCACCCCAGCCTCCACCTGCTTTGGTTCTGCTCTGTATTGTATGTAAGCTACACAATGGGTGGAGGTATCCGATGTACCCCATGGGGGGATCGTATAGCACTCTCTGTTGTCATGTTGGTCTGCTGTATCTGACGTCTGTAGGTCATGATTTAAATCCTACAGCAGGGAGCACCCTAAAAGAGTGGAACCATACCGCCAAACTAAACTGTATTTCCATTGCATGCAATAAATGGTTAAATCTATGACATGAGTGATTTCTGACAGAAGTGACATTTGTGGCATTTTTGAATTAATATTTCACATTGAATAGAAAAGTTGCAAAACACGCCAAACGGAGTGACGCCAAACGGAGTCACGGGGTGTAGACAACATAGGATAGACACATCTTGAGATTCAGTCATTTAGAGATTTGGTAAACTGGTCATGAATGATATTGATGAAACCCCAATCTGAAATGAAATTCTAATTAGCAGAGCAAACAATTCAATAATTCCTGAAAAGAATCAACAGAAAATCAAAACCTAAATATTCTTTTCTTGAAAAAAGTCAGCACTTTCCCACGTATTTCTTTGGTTTTGAGACCATAGATGATCGGATTCAACGTTGGAGGGAATATTATGGCGGAAGCCCCAATAAACCTTCGTAAAATAGGTGAAATATTGTTTAATCTGTATGATATGATTGTGAACAGACCCACGCATTCTAACAGGAGAAAAACGACCAGGTGTGTTGCACACGTCTGTATTGCCTTCGATTTTGTGTCAGACCTCTTGGTTTTGAAACAGGCCGCAAGGATGTGAAGGTAACTGTAGAGAATGACTGCGTGGCTCATCACCTGGACGATAGCGAGCATAAAGAGACCATAGATGTTGTTGATGGACGTGTCTGCGCACACCAGTCCCAACAAGGACGGGTTGTCACAGTAGGAGTGCGTAATCAGAGATCTGCAGCGCGGGAAGCGCAAGAGCAGGGCGAACAGCACGCTGACCAAAATCAAATTAAACACCCACATTGCTGTAATTAGTTTCATTATGTGTGCATTTGTCATGATACTGTTGTATTTCAACGGGCAACAAATGGCGACATACCTGTCGTATGCCATGACACTGAGAATGAACACGGCCCCGACACCGTATGTGTGGATGCAAAAGGCTTGCGCAACACATGCTGCGTAATTCATCCGTTGGGTGTCCAACAGTAGCTCTTTAATGACCTGAGGGAAGAAGGCCGTGGAGCCGAGGAGGTCGTTAATGGGGAGGTTGATGAGCAGGAGGTACATGGGCTGGTGCAGAGTCTTGTTCAGGACGATGGTGAGGATTAGGACGAGGTTACAGAACAAAATGACCAAGTAACTTAATGTGGCCAGAAGAAACGTGGATATGGCGGTCTCCATGGGCAGGTTTAGGTTTTGCAGAGTCAGAAAATAAGTTGTGTTGTAATAGTTCTCCATTTGTTTAATCCTGGAAAAGGAAATAATGGTTATCAGAAAATAATTAATAGTTATTCAGAATGCAGATTAATTTCAACATAAAGACATCACATGATATGTCAATATATAAAAATATCACTGTCATAATAATTTACAGTTTAACCTTAATATAACTACATTGTGCATAACAACAAGCATGTTGTCTTTGGAATTCTCCATTCTTTTCAACAAAGGTCTTACCAAGTGAATGCCAAATGACAACTGGACTGTGTGCAGTTTATTCTCCACCAAATGCATTTTAAACTAAAATGTCAAGCATTAGGTTGACATGTACTCCACCTGAATCCTCATTTATGCTCAATTGAGATGTTCAAAAGTTAACAAATAGAAAATTCATAAAAATACAAATAAAATACATAATAAAATTATTCACAATTGCAAAAATTATAAGGTAAGTTAAAACTGGAATCATGCAATTGATTCTAACTAACTAGGTGCTTAAGAAGGGTGTGTGTGTATATATATAGACAATAAATATTTCCCTTGAGTTATCTGACGTATCATGTAACCCATATCACAAATATTCAAGGCGGTGCCAATACAAAATAACCACATCCCCATTTAGTAATTATTCACTGCTAAATAAACATTTTATGTTTGAAAATGTCAAGTAAATTTAATAATACAATATGTTCATTCATATATATATATATATATATATATATAAATATATATTCACAAAACTCACGGTTCGGTACGGTACGGTATGGTGGTGTCACGGCTCGGTTTTGATAGAGATAGATTGACAAGATAAATGCCTAAAATGTTTTAATTTGTAGGCTATTTAGATTTTACATTACAATAAACATGGATAGCTTTGCTTCCAGCAGCACATGGAAACATAAACAAAACAGGCCACAGAATCACGTGACACAGGCCAGTAAATATGGACCTCAACATATTTAGAACATAGACTGTATAGGTTTGGACTGGAGGTTAGACATGCAGGGATGGCCTTTGATCTCATTTGGTTAGATAATTAGATAATAAAAAAGTGTTATTGTTAGCAATAGCACCAAAGGTGCGATTGCTGATTTTTAAATTACTATTATTAGTATTATAATTATTCCGTAACATCTGCTAGTTTTGCATGTCACTGCATGAAAACAGCTATGTGTGCTTCTTGGTACAGAACACTTCCCTGCAATGCAGAAGGTCCATGGTTCAAATCCCACCAGGTACCTGATATGGTCTAAAATGCATGCAAGAAAATGGCTATGGTCTACTACTATCAGTAGTGGAGGCACTGTCCTTGAACGCACATGGTGTGATTGGAACTGAGCTAACTTTGAGGCATTTGGCTGTAATGGGCTGGTCTACATTGAAGCTGCTTTCTGCAGTCTTGTCTGAGAAATTGCATGAAACACAATCACAGTCAAGGGTCGTCAATTCACTGAGGCAGTTGGCAGTAAGGTCGAAGTTCAGACTTGGTCAATCACTTAAAATTACAATGGTTTAATTTGAGGCAAAAAAGAAATACTAAAACAACTATACTGAGCGTGCTTAACTTCATGTATGTAACATCATGTATGTTGAGCAAGAGTGATTGTTAATTCAATCTAACATGTAATATTTCAATTTGTAAAATTAAACAAAAGATATATATATATACATTTACACACTTTGCCAAAAAGTAAATTGATACATTATTTACAATTATCTTAAAATAACTAAAAGTAGGATTTAAAATAATGTATGCAATGGAGAACATTCTTGCAAATACGCTTTTATTTGTAAAACGGCTACAACATGTACAGATTTCTTTTCCAATATTTTGCAGATGTTAATCATATAATTTGTCCTATATCATGTATTTCAACATACAATATGCACAGGCCAGATACAGTGAAAGTATATTAACATACGCACATTATATACATTATATATATATATATATATATATATATATATATATATAATGTGAATAT
>OMNS01086446.1:9745-25642 GCA_900303225.1 Laemonema laureysi
CCCTTGAAAGGGCAGACAACATTTTTGGTCCAATGAAATTATCAAAAAAGTGCTGTCTGTCTATGACACATTGATGCTTGTAAGAATAGCTGACATAGTTACACAGTCAGGTCCCATGTCAACGTTGTTGGCATGGGGAAAGACAGAATAATGCTTTCCTTGTCCTTGCTAACCAGAACATGTATGTCTCCTGTCTCCGGTCACTTCGACTCCCCTGTACTTTTGGTTTCTAGCATCTCCACTCTCCCTGCAGTGTCTGCAGTGTCACATCATTTTCAACAACTACAAGTCAAAGGAGCGCCACCTGAGGTCAAGCCATCCACTGGAGTATCAGCAGTGTACTCTGAAGAACACCCTGTTCACCTGCTATGTATGTGACCACCATTTTGCTAAGTCCACAGAGCTCAGGGCCCACCAGAAGACTCACGTAGAAAAGAGACCATACAAATGCCCAATATGTGGACAAGCATTCTACAGACAGTCAGAGCTCACTGGCCATAAGAAAACCCATTTTGGGGAGGATGGTTATGCCTGCACAGCCTGTGGCAAGGCATACAAAACGCTTACGTTACTGAAGTACCACCAGCGGAAGCACACTGGGGAGAAGCCGTATGCGTGTAAGGAATGTGGGAAGAGGTTCAGCCTTCCCAACGACGCCAGGAAGCATGTGGAGTCACACTTGCAAAGAAAAGAGGGAGAGGATGGAGCCCTAACTCCTAAAGCAAAGCGCAAGAAAATAAATAGTAACACAGGTAAGTTCCATGTATTTTTATATTAATAGTGTTGCAGAAGTATGCTTTTTAAATGGCAAAATGGAGAGGTTTTGTTAAAAACAAATGTTATATTACATTTCCACAATTCAAATATAATGTATTAAGATGGATGTCATTTATTTCATGGTGCTGTAACAGTTCCTCTCTCTTCTCTATAGGTGCAGCTACAGTAAAATACCCTTGTCCTCTATGCAAGGGTACTTTTAAGACTACTAAAACAAAGTTATACCACATGAAAAAGAAGCACAAGTTGTTACTTGACACAGCCACTGATGCCCTCCCACCCAAGCATCAAGTGAAACAAGGTGGACCTATTATAACACCAATCTCAATTAGTCAATCAACATTGCTCCACGTAGAGCCGATCGGACCTCTTCAACAAGTCAATGCTAACATTGACACAGAGCAAATTCGCAAACTTATAGAATCCTTAGAAAATGTGCAGAGAGTGAATCAAGTTGTGATCCTAGGGCAGGTTCCACCTCATACCCCAACACAGGGCCTGCAGATAACAGGACTAGGAGGACCAATTTATTTGAGTCCAACTCCCCCATCAATGGAACATTCCCAGACAGAGCATTCCAACTCTGTAGAAATGCACCATGAAAGGAATACATGTAATTTCATGGATCAAACTATTATATTAGAACCTATAACACCACCAAATGAAGGATTAGAATATCCTTCATTTCAGGAACTTGTTTCCCAAAGACAGTGTGAGGTTGCTGACCTCAAACTAAATCCTGAGGAAGCCGTTATATTGGAACTTACTTCAGCCTTGTTACCAGTTGCAGACTTGGAAAAAACAGAGTCTAGTGCTCAACAAGAAGTGCCATCACCATCACTAGTACCTACCACAGAACTGGAGAAGAGTATGGATGAGAGTGTAAAGGATCAAGAGGAAATCAACCCACCAGGTCAGCCTCTGGTGCTCACAGTTGAGCTGGATAAGACACGTGTACAGGCAGAGCAAGAGGATCTGCACAATGGCCCTTTTGCCCCCAAAGACACATTAACACAATTTCCATATAAATCCCATAATAATCCTGAAGGAGACGTCGATTCACAGATACAAAAGGAAAGCATTGATGAGGCCCATTCTGTGATGGAGAGCATGCCAGTAGAGGAGATACAAGAAAAGAATGAAAATGCTAAAACATGTGAGGAAAAGCCAGAGCATCTGTTAACTATAGAGAATCCTTCTTCACAAAAACAGGTCCAGTTACAATCAGAGCCCAAGCAGGTGGAAAGGACTTCAGACTCGGCTGTGAATGTAATGTCAGCTCAAGAATTGGTTAAGGTACGAAAACGAAGACCAGCCAGGACTTTTGTATATGAAGAGTATATATATCAACAAATGGGGTCAACACGAAAGAGACATTTACATACTGGGGAGACGTCTGCCAAAAGGCAACCAACAAAGAAAAGCCACCATGTGATAGAATTTGGTCCAAAAAACAAAGAGAAGAAAAATCAAAAACAGAGGAAACGATCGCAGTCATGCCAGCCGCCCCAAGAAGTAATAACCCCTGCTCCTGTTGACACCCAAGAGCAACAAAGTAAAGAGAACAAGAGAAACAAGTTGAAGAAGAGAAAGGATGTGGGTGCGAGTAAAGTAAGCAAAAAACTAGATGATTCACCAGCACTGAAAAAGAACAAGATCCAAAAGGTTCCTTCCACCAAATGTATTGATTTGAACATTCAGGAAAGATGTAAAAATGTTACAAAGGAGAAAGACCCTAACACCCAGAACACAAAAATAAACATAGGATCTACAAATATACCAGTTCAAGAAATAACACCGGACCCTTTTCTTTTACTGAAGGGTCATAAACAACCCCAGCTGAAAGTTTACAAATTGGATCCTTCTAAGGCAGCAGGGCAGACACAGGAGTCAACTCAGGAGGCAAATGAGGGTCCAAATATGCTCTCAACTGTAGTCAGGAAAAGGGCTGGTAGACCCAAAAAGAATCAGAAAGCTTATTCACTGCTGTCCTCTTTAGTGGTGAATGATCCATCACCCAAGACGCCACGCAAGCCGAACACCACCAGAAAACGCAGGTCCTCTTTGAGGATTGAGACTGAGGGTGTGATAACAGCATCTCACTCCAAGCAAGCTTTAGAATGTAAAGATTGTGGAGAGAAGTTTAACAGCGTCTCCTCGCTTCAGGAACACAAGACAAGCATGCACATTGTGGAGAGCCCAGGCCTCATGTTCACAAATGGCAACTTATTTGAGGGTGTTTCCAGTTTAGTTTACCAACCTACAAAGAAGGCCGATGGACTTATTGGGGCAGTCAGCGGTCCCTCATACTGGGATACAGAAGCTGAGATGAGAGAGGTGGCATTGGAAGACAAAGAGTGCAGCGTGTCTTTCCCAGCCCTGAATCCATCACCTTCTTTGCCTGTTACTGACGCAGTTGAAGCTAGTGGGTCTGAAGATAAGACTGGACATGCATCTGTCGCAGACATTACAGATTTATTGGATGTAGCTAAGCAGCATACGGAACAATTAAGTGGCACCCCTCAAGCCATGCTTTCATCCAGCTGTTCTAATTCTGAACCAACGAAAACGCTTCAGTCGAATAATATCGAGTCCCCTTCATGTATGTCTATAACACTTGTTAATGGGCCTCCTCAGCCGAAGGGCCCTGGAGCAGAAGGGTCTTTAGCATCAGATCTGGGGAACCCAACATGTCAGACCAGTGAAGATGATGGCCTTAATGGTCCTTTGCATCATGACTCCAGAACTGAAATGAAGTTTGCCGCAGAGGAAGATGTGAAAGATGACGTACTTCTCGATGTAGATGTAGTCACTGTTGGGGAGCAGAATGAGCTGGATCAACCAGACTTTGCCCACAATCCGTGTTCCCAACATGATCTGATTGGAGATGGTAATCTGGAAGTTGCCAACCCTGATGTATCCAGTATTCAGATTAACAATGAAAAGACGAATGAAGTAACTTTTCGGAACACATGTTTGGGCTCCAGACATTCATTTAACTTCAAGAAAGAACATGTGGATAGTGTGATACAGAAGAGCGACGACTCTGTAGTGAGGGCAGTTGGACGAGTGAGTGGCATAAGGGGGAGAGGAAGGGGAAGAAGAGGAAGTCTTAAAAGGGGTGTGATCTCAAGGAGAAATTCAGACAGAGGCAATTTCAGCGGAAGAAAAGTGGAAAAAGAACCAGACGAATGTCGAATCATTTTCCAAATATGTCCACTTAGTACAGATTCTGAGTTAAACAGGCAAGATGACACCTCCTCTGTTCAGCACTCTCAATCTACACCTCACAATACACAAGATATGCTCCCTCCTACATTTGTGCCTTCTGTGCATTCTTCATTGGTCGATAAACGGTCTGAATCAGGAGTAGAGGAGCAAGACAAAGGGACTGGTCAGTCTGCTGTTGTCATACCTGAGAGGATCATCACTTCCAGACTGATGGAGACTGCTGAGGATCCGTGCTGTTTAGCGGTAGTTATCATTCAAACAATAAGGTCATCAGATTTAGTGGCACATGGTATCTGACCGTTGAATACTTGTGTTGAATACTTGTTTCTTTCAGCATGTTCCTGGTATGGTGTTAGGCCAAGTCTTGGACTCTGAAGAGATCAAGGTTGAGGACGGTACAACCGGCATAAGGACTGTTCTTGTCAAGCAGGAGAGACGCCTTATTCCAAGTAATCCTCCAGCATCACAAGGCAATGTGATTATCCAGTGGAATGTCGAACAAATGGATTCTGAAAACATTCCTGGTACAGGTAAATATACATTCAAGTGTAAATATGTATGTTCACACCTTATATAATATACCTTTTGACACTTTTAAGCTTTCTTTCTTTAGTATTATTTTGTAATTTATGTAATTTATAGGCGGAAGAATATTAAAAACATTTTAGCCACATCGTGCCTCACAAATCAACTTTTTCATTTCAGAGACCGATAGCCAGGCCAGCAGCATGGCCCCAGACGTCCATACCCAACAATGCATCTTCTACCCAGTAAAGGAAGAAGAGAGAGAGGTGTTGCTGGGGCCGTCTCGGGGAGACCATGGTGTACTTGCCTTGGGGGTGTCCAGTCATGCCAAAGTTAACCATCAGACAGAAGGTCAACAAGTCCATGTTGGCCATTGTAAGTCATTGGTTGTATTTAAATGAGGGCTGCCAACGTAAAGTGTTAACGCTCGCTATTTATCTTAGCACACTTCGGTTTGGAAGTGATTTCCTATATGGTGCTGGGCTGTCGTTGCCGTTGGGCTTCCCATGCGAGAAGGAGCGCTGGGGAGACAGGGCGGGCGTCTGGGCAGAAGGTTTCCCTGTTTCTCTGCTTGATGAACATGAGAGCCATGGTTGTTCCATCCATTCTGGCCTGGAGTCCACGCGCTAACTATCATCCCATGTAAGGTCCATTATAAAGGGCCAGAACTTTGGCTACGTTTGCCACTTAAATATTTATATGGAACGATGCTAACCTTGTCTAACTAGTGGTGAGGTAAGAGTAGGAGATCAGTGAGTGGTGAGGTAAGAGTAGGAGATCAGTGAAAAGGCAGTTAGACCACAAGTCAGTAGTGATAACAAGAGGTGTGGTTCAACATATTCTTCCAGGGTATTCAATGCTTGTCAATGTGTTTCTCGTCTGCCACAATGATGTAATGTCTTTTGAATTGAAATATCTTCATTTGGGGGCTTTTCCCTGCAAAATGTGATGTTGCGATTAATCACAGCACATCATGTGGTTAATCAGACACATTGTTTTAATCAATTGATATGGTCTTGATATGGTCACTACTCCCTACCACTTCACACTACCACTCGTGTGCACTTGGTGTAGGGTGTCCCACAATACTGGACTACCACTAATGATGTAGCATAGAGACTGGGGACTGCATATATATCACAGCCATTGCCACAAAAATACAATATGATAGTCTGACAGATTGCTAGAATTATTTTCTCTTTTTTTTGCAACAGATGAAGATAACCTTTCCACGAGGGACCATCAAGAAACCCGATCTGGAAATGTCTCTTTGAGCACAGACACCAATGATGCTAATTCAGGTATACATTATATGAGGATGTGATATTTGTGTGTGTTTTAGTGCTTAGTCTTAAAGGACAATACCGGCCTGGGTGATCAATCCATCATAGCCGTCTCTCCTGACTTCACTTTGGTCTTTTGGAATCAACAAAATAACAGTGGAAAAAGTGGCAGGCGCCAAATGCTTTTCATAACAATTGGCAACAAAGTGATTTTGACAGATTCTATTGGTAACGGATGTTTTAGCGAGGCCAGGCGAGATGGTTATGATGGTTTGATCACCCAGACTGGTGTGGTCCTTAAAAACTCATTCTCAACTTTTCTTTTCAGGTCAGGAAGAACAGGAACATCCACCTGTCCACAAATTTCTCCTGCAAAGTTATGAGGAGGATGACTCTGATGTTGTTGAATACTGTGATCGTCTGCCTGTGCCCGAGGCACAAGCCGTGGCCTATTTGAACAGCCTTCCCCTACAGCTGAATGAAAAGACAGACATGTACAGCAGAATCAATTCATTATTGTATTCAAACTTCAATTTCAATGTTAAATCTATCACATTTAGTACATGAAAGTATGACTACAATCCTGTTTTATTCCTAGCATGTTGTGATTTCTCTTGTATTTCATCTTTGTTTTTTGTTAAGGTTGACAACTGATGTAATCCATCAAGAAGAAATGAGAGCGCCCATTGATTACTTTTCCACCTATTTTGGATGGGATACTTGGGGTGAAATTGCCCAGTGTACAAATAAACAGTCCAAAATGTTCCAGTTCGTCACCGCCAAGGAGGTCGCACAGTTTGTTGGGATCCACATTGCAATGGGAACTTTAAAGGTTTGTGACCGTACTGCTGTTTTTGCATGTTTTGCTTCACCTAATGTGTGGCTGTGTTTCTGAATTTTCATATATTTCTTCTTCTAGTTTCCTAGTTTGAGGCTCTACTGGCAGGACTTGACTAAAGTACCACTGATTGCTGATACCATGCCACTCCCACGCTTCCTTCAGCTCTCTCACAAGTTAAAGCTAGCCCTTCCTGAAAGGGACTCAACGGGCAAGTTGGCGACTCAACCAACAAGTAAAAGACAACCACAACCAACACCACTGAGTACATTTAGTAGTAGTAGCAGTAACAATAGTGATGATGAGATCCATAATAGTTCTCAGAGGCACGGAGATGATCCAAGCAACAGTAATATTGAGATGAATCCGCTCTGGAGGCTCCAGCCAATATTGCATCGTTTCCACGCAGGATGCCAGCTGCTGAGACCAGAAGTGGAGTATGGAGTTGATCAGTTCCCAATTCCTTTGACAACAGGGAAAGTAAAGGACGATGTTTCTCTGCATTGTACTGTATTCATTGGAGTTGGTGGTCTGATAACAAAATTGCAACTCAGAATGAATCTCTCAGACAAAGAAGATGTAGTAGAAAGAATGGCCCCAAGAGATAGTGTGGTATTCCTTTGCAGGCAAGATCTCTCTACCCCTGCGATGCTGGAGCGTTTATTAGATGCTGGTGTTCATGGGGCCGGTAAGGTTGGAGGAGCGATGGGACAAATGGGTGATGAGTTTGTCAGTTCTGACGGGAGATTGATGTTACGCAGGTCAAAGGGGGACTTCATCCTTTCAACTGTCGGGAAGGTGGAACAAAACGTTGCACAACTCATCAAGAACCTTGAGCGAGCCCAAATGTTGGTGTGTCTGAACAGAGATTTACAAAACCTTTACCGTATCCCACACACGGCCACTGCCCCAACTTGTTGGCCCCAAGGTGTGCTCTGGTTCCTTACAGATCTAGCCCTGGTCAATTCGTGGCTTCTTTACAGGCAGGATCAGCGGACTGGGTCTCAACCCTTGACCTTCATGGCCTTCAGACTGGAAGTCTCAAAGGCCTTGATCTTCTCTAGTGGCTTGGACACCCAAGACTACGTTCCCCCTGACCCACCCACTCAGAGTGCTTGTGTAATGGGTGAAACCCCTAACCTTGATATGCAACAGGAGCATTCCCTTCCAGATCCATCCGTGCGGTATGATGGGTCTGGCCACTGGCCAGAGCAGTTTGGGGAGGGAGAAGGTGGGAGGTGTCGCTTTGGAAACTGTGACAGAACATCTCAAGTCCGATGCCTGAAGTGTTGCGTCTTTCTTTGTATCTCACGTCATCATAACTGCTTCATGAAGTTTCATAATCAAGAGCGATGAGTTGTTGGTCATTTATACAGAACGATATTATACTTCTTTTGTTCTTCCAATGAGCCACATACTGTACATTTGATGGTGACTTGCATATGAAACTGATTAGTCTTGTGAATGGGATTTACTGTTAAATATTGATTGTGCCTTTTAGTGCCAGATTAGTGTGTTGAGACAAACACTTTGTTGAGCGGCTTCACTCGAGTGGGTCCAAAAGATAAACAGGTCGAAAATGCGAAGTGAAGTATATTGAGATACATTAGTTAGAAATTAAAAATGACAATTTGTAATATTTTAGTTTGTTCATTTATTAATTTGGGATTGTTTTGTTTGGTTGCCTACGTGCTATTTATAAACAATAGGCCTATTTGGGACATATGTATGTTAAACTGTTTAAAGAAGCAAACCATATAGCCTAGCTTATGTTTTCTTTTTGGAAGTTCAGCTGTGTTCATTTATATTGGAGAGGTTCCCTGGTTGCTTAATGAATTGTGAGACGCATAATATATACAATAACAGTCCAGCACTGATGTGTCTATATGGAGTTTTAGCGTTTTAATACACAAGTTGTATGCACAACCTTTAATAAGTATTTTCCAACTTTTGTATCAAAATGATGCTCAATTTGAATAAAGGAAATTATTGTTTCGGTAAAGAGGGAGACACTTGAAACAGACACTAAACTATGTGTTGGTTGGTTACAGATACGAATTGTTTTTAAAACTGATGTACTTTTAGTCCACCCTTCCCGTTTTCGTTCCCGGTTTACGTTTGACTGTGTTAAACTTTAATTAGAATGAACTGAGAGTAGAGTGTTGTTATTATTGTGAAATACTAAACTGTAATAATCTGCCCTGAAGTGTTCAAAATTAAAACGGTTTCCAAACAAAGTCACGTGACCGCCGAGACTCGTACAGAAAAACACGAAAATTCGACTTTGGTCTGAATAGCTTCGTAGTCTTACCAATTCGGATTTAACTCTGACGAACAATGTAGCAGGAACACGATAATATAATACATATATACAAGAAATAACGTATATTGAAATGTGTTTTTGAAAAAGTTTTCAGTGTCACGTGGTAAGAATTAACCATAGAATGTGAAAACTAGAACACATTACCGTTCCCAGTCCCGATGCAAAACGGTAGAAATTATTGTACAATTTGTTTTCAGTTTATATACCATATATGCCGAACATTATGAAGCAATGCCATCACAAATGACCGCTTCGTTAGTAATTAATTGTGATTTATATATCATTGTTTTAATACAATGATTGTAATTACTGGGCAAATGTGGCTGTTTTGTTAAACTAAACTCCCGTTTATTTTCCAAGGCCTCTCGGTGTAATACTTGATTAATACGTGAACGACATGCATGACTTGTGTTTTGGTATCAAAATACCACACATGATTTTGGCAGCCATTTTAGTTGCAGCAGCGGTGAGTGTTGAGGAGCGGATCTATGCGCTCTAGCTCTAACTCACTCAAACTGTCTTCACAAGCGGCTCGAGGTGAGCGTCCAGCAGCGCCTTCTTTACGGGATTTACCGCCAAATATTGAACCGCTCGAGCGTTTATCGGCGGGTCGCGTGACGGTTTGTGTCGCCGGCAGAAGCTTCTGTTGTCCGGGTTGTAGGCTCGTGATCTGCAGGCTAGCGTTGGCTAGCGGCTACATGCTAACCGTACGCTAGCTAGCGGAATTGCTCTTAAATTACACGGATATGAGACACAAGCGCGCTATCTTTATCACCACAGACCGTATTCCTAAAGGGCGTTTCATAACCGTAACGCAGACACCAGAGGGTGTGCAGAAAGTTGGATTCGAGCTTTGAAATTGTGAATGCTAACGTGAAGCTAGCTTAACTAGTGGAGGCGCATGCCGCCTAACGGCGTCAATAATGACGACCTCGAACAGCGCGTTTTAAAGCCTCAAGTCGTCCTGCTTCATGTTGTGCTTTGTATTCTTACAGGTCGTGTGCTAAGCTAACAAGCTAATACTGTTTACCTGGCCGGCTAAGATAGCATAACAACGGTACTCGTGAATCCTGCTGTGCCCACCAGCCAGGTCTCCAGCATGGACTCAGACATCTTGAACATAGAGGAGATAGTCATGGGTCGGGGGTTACCGGACCCTCCTCCAGAGGTTCCGTCAGAGAAGCCAGCAGAACCACACAACCCCATCTTCAAGCCGCCGCCGGCACCGCAGACCTGTGAGTCGTACTGGACCTTGACCCTAACCCTGCTTTCTTTCTTGAGCAGCTCAGATGTTAAACCATGTCCTCGTCTGTGTTGCAGACCAGCACGACAACCTGCAGTGTTTCCAGTGCTTCATCACGTTCTGTAACGCCAAGGCCAAGGAGCGCCACATGAAGAAGAGTCACCGTGAGGAGTACAAGCAGCAGCTCCAGCAGGTGGGTCCCGAGTGGTGCCTTCCAGTCAATGTCAATATAGATCAACTAGGCAGCACGTCATTCAGATTCTTTCATGTCCCCAATCTGGCGTACGACAGTGACCCATCGTGGACGCGTTTTTCCATGCTGTCCTTGTGTTTATCTGAGGTGAAACAAACTTTTAAATCCATAACATATCTGTTAATGTTTTGGTAAATGATTGACCTCCAATATGGTTATCTGGTGCCTTGGCTGTTGTAATTAGTAAACCAATTAACACAATTGTGGTGGCAACGAAGAGACCTGATACAGATATTATATGGATGGAATAATGTTTCACCTCCGATAAACCAACTATCCTGTCTGGACATGCTACCAATCAGGGCTAGTTCTGTAGCTACCAATCAGGGCTAGTTCTGTAGCTACCAAGCAGGGCTAGTTCTGTAGCTACCAATCAAGTTCCTGGTTGCCTTTCTCTGCCCAACTATGCTGATCTGCTCCTGCATGATTGGACATCACTTGGTGGGAGGGGCTTAGGGCAGGGGGGCTTTTTTTCTTTTCTAATGCTTGTTGTTAGTGGAATTTCCTCTAAATCTTGCCTACTGCTCCTTTAAATGCAATCAATCAATCATTCAAAATGTAGTTTGTTATATTGCAAGTAATACAAAAGCTTATGTGTTCCAATAGATGTGGAGTGTTGAAAGATGTGTAGGACCTAAAGCTCTTGTGCTTCGTTCACCACAGGGGAACACCTTGTTCACTTGCTACGTGTGCGACCGCAGCTTCGAGTCCTCAGAGGAGCTGACGCAGCACCAGCCGACACACAGCAAGGAAGACAAGCCCTTCAAATGTATTCACTGCAAGGAGAGCTTTCGAGTCTTTTCTGAGGTTGGTTTTGTGTTGAATGGTTTGAAAAAAGGTTTTGCTTTTGACAGTGCTAATACTCCAAAAGTGTTCTCTTCTATGCACTTCTGTCCTTCATGTGCATTTCTTGAAGTAATATGGACATAAAGCTGATGTTCTGTCACTGCTTCACAGCTCACCACTCATAGAAGGAACATGTGTCCCGAGAGGCAGTTTGTCTGCAAGGATTGTCAGGAAACGTTCCGTAGCCCAGCGCTGCTGCGTAGCCACCGCCTGACCCTGCACCCGCGCCCAGACACGGAGGCCGGCGAGCAGACGGAGGACCCCACTAAGACGCATCGCTGTGGGAGGTGCAGCCAGGGCTTCCAGACGGAGTCTGAGCTGCTGGTCCACCAGGAGAAGTATTCTGCGGGCCAGCACTGCAACGGCAACGCCTCGGCGCTCAAGAAACGCGGACGGCCCCCCAAAGCTGAGAACCAAGCAGCAGTGGAGAAGAAGGTGAAGCGAGTGAAGGAAGAGGGCGAGGCCACGGAGGAGATGCTGAAGGGCAGCGGTTCTTCAGAGTCCGGCGCAGCTCCAGCTGAGGCCAAGCCCAAAGTATCCGGACCGAAGCGCGGCCGTCCTCCCAAGGCGGCGGCGGCGGCGGCGGCGGCCGAGGACCAGACGGCCGCTGCAGAAGAGGCGCCGGAGGAGAAGAAACAGGCGGCGCTCCCGCGGGAGCACCCGTGTCCCGAGTGCCAGCTCACCTTCCCAGCCCTGGCCCCCCTCCGCGCCCACAAGAAGGAGAAGCACACCCCTAGAAAAGCCCACCCGTGTGAGGAGTGTGAAGAGAGTTTTGCTCGTCCCGAACAGCTAGAAGCCCACAAGTCTCGGGCTCACACAGAAGGCCGCTTCGCCTGCCCTACTTGTGGGAAAAGCTTTGGCCGAGAGCGTACCATGAAGACCCACCAGAAGACCCATTCGGATGAGAACACCGCCAGCCACAGTGAAAAGAGATAAGGCGTCGTTGTTATCCTCTGTATTTTAGTCAGTCAGGGATATATATTTTTTTTAGCGTAGGGAATCTGATTCTAAGATAAAGATGTTTTTAGATGTACTTGGGAGTGTTTTTTTTGGCATTTTGACTAAATTGTCCTGTTAGCTAGATTTTGCATTGAGGTCTTTCACCAAGTTCACAGCTGTTGATTCTGTTGAAGAACGCCCATCAATGGACTGTTTCACGGCTGCTCCTGCTGGGTTAGTGGGGAACAGTTGTGACATGTGTGTGTTTCTGATACAGTCTCCCCCGCGCTCGGCTCAATATGTTCGCTAAACTGCCCCTTTTTACCTTTTTCTGTCATTTTTTTTCAATGTGTGTGTGTGTGTGCGTGTGCGTGCGCGTGCGCGTGCGTTTGCGTGTGTGTGTGTGCGTGCGTGTGTGTGAGATACTTTTGTTTTGTTTGTTGTTCAGTCACTCAACTACATATTGTGGGTTTTCTCCTTCATGATTTGGTGTTTTGTTTATTAATTTACATTTTAGCACACCGAAAAATCATGACCCCTCCGCCTTTGTTTTGGCCCAGAATATTTGGGGTTTGGACAGAAATGTAAAATGAAAACTGAGTTGTCTAATGTTAAAACTAAATACTCTTCTTTTTTTTATATAGTTTTTTTTGGTAATCTATTCTACTTCTATGTGTTGTCTTATGAATGCAAAACATGGATCTTTGATGCCATAGTCCTTTTCAAGAGGACTAGCTTGTATCTCACCCAATGCGACTAATAAAACAAGCTTTCCCAAAGGGATGCTTCAGAAAGTACTTTGCCTGCTGTCTTGAGCTGCCTGAGTCATTGTTGAGATACCTTTGTTTGGTTTGTTTGTTATCCTTGCCAACATTTAGAAAATAAATCGTTAACTATTCATTCCAATTGTTTTCTCCATATTACATATGTTATAAGCTAAAATATAATCTCCTAGCTTATGACAACTTAATTTTGATGTCTAATGTATGGTCCACTTCAGCAGTTTGTAAAATGATGCTCCACGGCGTCCACCACGGGGACTTCGATCTTCAACTTCCGGTCCACATTTAGCCAGCCTGCTCTCAGGGCCGCGGGGCAGGGGAACTCAGAGAGCTGTACTTTAAACAGTTTAAACCATGCATACATAACTGGGAAAACCAGACCTGCAGGAAGAGTTGTATCTTTAATTAGTTTTATCATCAAATGTATATGCATTTTATTTCTGCAATGGCATATTTTCTAACACTATTCGACAGTATTTTTTCTCCACGAATGCCTCATGTATTCATGTTTTTATTTAAATGTGGTGTATGTCCAACCACCGCCTGGAGACTACAGAAGGACATTAGCTTGTAGCTGTCTGGTGCAAAGTCCCTGTGAAATAAACGTGTACACAAATGGAATAAAATGGACATGTTTTATTATATGCAATACCCGTAGACCACGTGTGTCAAACTCAAGGCCCGGGGCCGTCATTTTATGTGGCTCACAGAGCTTAATTGTCTTAAAACTAAAGTCTATGCTGCTTTACATTGTAGTGACCATAAACTAAATCTCCCACAGTGCATGTCGATTTTGTGACCCGCGAAATGACGGCATTACAAAAAGATCTACAAATAATCCTAAAATGTATGAAATGTAAATGTCAGTTCCAACCGGACCTTTGCAGGCAACCATAATGCTGATGTGGCCCAGGGTGAAAATGAGTTTGACACCCCTGCCATATACTATAAAAGAGGTCATACCAGCATGGTAATGGTACCCATAGACTATAACACAGATGGTAACTGGAAGGTAAAACCACCCCGAGACACACGGTGGAGTGGAGAGCATCACGTCCATCACAACCTCTTCTTCCCACTCTGGCTTTGTTACGGGAAGTTGTGCGGCATGCAAACGGAGGTAATCGTTCGTTTGTTCTTCGCTCAATAATATTCTCGTAAAGTCTCGACTTCTGGATGCATTCTTAACGTTTAGCTTCGGTCCAATCCACAGTCCTGCCGCCGTCGCCCCAGTCCATTGTTTAGATCTGTCGAGTGTTTCTGGTTCCAGTTCGCCCATGAGCACCCACCATGTCCCTAGAGTACACCATCGACATCCAGCTCACAGAACTGGGCTTTCCCGATATTCTGCAGACATCGGAAACACCAGCAAGAGAGACGCCGGGTTTGTTGGCGTCACAGTATGTGTCGTTATCTGGAAGTGATCCTCAGACGAAACCTACCATAAGACAACAACTCGAAAATGAGCCATCCGTTACAAGTGATAAATGCAGTTCTCGAACCACAGACATGTGTGAGTCTTCTCCAGCACCGAGGAACCACGACCCGGACCCTCGCAGCAGGCGCTCCGTCGACGTGTTCACCGACGCTGCGTTGCCTCGTTCCTCAGCAGGCGGCGCTCTGCTGACCCCTAGAGCTACTAAACATCTTCCTAACGGAGGGAAAGCAAATGAAAAATCACACAAGGGTGTAAACTCTGACCAAAAGGCAAAAGAGAACACGCAGGATGTAGAGGACGAGCCGGAGTCAACAGACGACAGTGAAGTGTCCGAAAACGATGATGAAGACCAGAATGGAGTTGATGATGGTATGACATTTTAATTAACATCTCATTTGCATTTGTATTCTGTATTTGTTTTTTCAACTCATCTTTTACTTCCCCAGAGTCTGACGGCAGGGGTGACTACCGCTGCGGTGTGTGTGGTCTTCAGCTCCTGTCCAGCATGCAGCTGCAGGACCACATGAACCTCCACACTGGCCAGCGCCCTCACTGTTGCGCCGAGTGTGGCAAACGATTCTGTCAGCTGAAGAACTACCGGGCTCATCTAAAGACCCACGCCAAGGTAAAGGCCAGCTCTCTCTGCTGTCGCATCTGTCGGAAGGATTTCAGGTCCGAACAGACCCTGAAGGCCCACCTCACAACCACTCACTTCGAAAAGGAGTTCTATGAGTGTGATTTTTGCAAGCGCGTGTTCACCGACCGGAAGGACTGCGAGCTGCACGTCGAGTGGCACCAGAGAACGCAGGGACAGTTCGCCTGTGAGACGTGTGGCCGTCAGTTCTCCAACCAGCTGTCACTCAAGCGTCACCGGTCCAGGAAGTGCCAACGCAGCTTCGTGTGCACGGACTGCAAGCGGGCCTTCAGCAGGAAGAACGCCCTGCTGAAGCACAGCTTCTCCCACGTAGGCCTGCTGCCCTACACCTGTCTACGGTGCAGCTGTCACTTCCGTCTGGCCCGGCTCTACCGTCAGCACAAGTGTGAGCCTCAGCGGATTCACTGTGTGGCCTGCCTGAGAGTGTTCCCCAGCCACGGAGACTTCCAGAAGCACAAGAAGGACACGGGCTGCTGGGGGCTCCAGGAGCCCAAGGGGGACGAGATCCGCTGTCCGGAGTGTGGCGAGAGTTTCACCACCAAGGAGGAGCTCAAGAAACACGGCAGTGCTCACCAAAGGATTCTGACCTGCGACGAGTGTGGCAAAGGCTTCCGCTCGGCCCTGCTGCTGATGTCCCACATGGGTGGACATGCGGTCCACACCCCCTGCCTCTGCCAGAGCTGTGGCCGGGGCTTCCTCCATCAGCAGGACTATGACCGCCACCTGGAGAGATGTGGGCTGGCACCATTACCTCCAGTAAGTAT
>OMNS01086463.1:0-16357 GCA_900303225.1 Laemonema laureysi
TGTTCGCCCAGCCTTCGTTTGCCTGGCGCTTCAAAGCTGGCGCTTTCTAACGAGCAGTGCTTTAAGGCTGCTTCCAATGAGTGCTAATTGTCTGCTAGGAGTTCCAGAAATGAAATGCACACTGGAGCAAGATTCTGACTGGACTGACTATATACCTTGAGTTGTGCAGGCCCCTCCCACAAATTAAGGCAATTGGCCAATCTTGGGTGAAACTAGCTTCAATAGGGCAATCACACAACAGATACCAACTAGCAGCTGACAGTGATCAAGGCACAAGTACTATAGCAAACAAAGCACAGCTAAAAACAACCAGTTAAGCAAGAAAATATACTCAGACTATTCTAGGTGAGACTAGTAGATCAGAATCCTTCCAGAAATGAAATGCACACTGGAGCAAGATTCTGACTGGACTGACTATATACCTTGAGTTGTGCAGGCCCCTCCCACAAATTAAGGCAATTGGCCAATCTTGGGTGAAACTAGCTTCAATAGGGCAATCACACAACAGATACCAACTAGCAGCTGACAGTGATCAAGGCACAAGTACTATAGCAAACAAAGCACAGCTAAAAACAACCAGTTAAGCAAGGAAATATACTCAGACTGTTCTAGGTGAGTCTAGTAGACCTTCCAGAAATGAAATGCACACTGACACACCAACACACGGTTACACCTGAGAACACAGTAGAGAACACATGAGCTCCTTCTAAACACATGGTAATGTTTTGTGTGCTCAGGTCTGCCTGATCCCTGTAAGGCGATCGTTGCCTCAGAGATCACTAAGAGCTCCTGCAAGGTGACCTGGGACCCCCCAGACTATGATGGAGGAAGCCCTGTCCTTCACTACGTCCTGCAGGTCAGATGCTGCCTCCTGGAGCCCTCGGGCTGGGAGGTGGACCTGTCTGTCTGTCTATCCTGACACCTGTCTTTTTGTCCTGACACTTGTTTGTATGTCTGTCTGTCTGTCTTGACACCTGTCTGACATCTGTCTGTGTGTCCTCTCCAGCGTCGGGAGGCAGGCAGAAGGACCTATGTCAACATGATGTCAGGAGAGAACAAGGTGAGCTGGCCTGTGAAGGACCTCATCCCCAATGGAGAGTACTACTTCCGGGTCCAAGCTGTGAACAAGATTGGAGGAGGAGAATACGTCGAGCTGCGCAACCCAGTCATCGCAGAGGACCAGAAACGTAAGGATGCTAGCATGTGGTGTGTTGTCAATGTGACCAAGCTTAGGATGAAGTACTAAAGATGCTTGGTATTTCCAGATGCTCCTGACCCACCGGTGGACGTAGAGACCCACAACCCCACATCCAAGACCATCACACTGACCTGGAAACCACCCATGTATGATGGTGGAGCAAAGATCATGGGCTACGTCCTGGAAAAGCTCCAGAAGGGCGAGGACAAGTGGGAAAGGTGCAATGATTTCCTGGTGCCTGTGCTCTCCTACACTGTGAGGGGCCTGACCGAAGGAAAGAACTACCAGTTCAGGGTCAAGGCTGAGAACGCTGCCGGGGTCAGCGAACCATCTCGCAGCACGCCCTTCGTCAAGGCCTCCGACACCGTGGGTCAGTAGTCCTCCCTAAAGTATATATTATAATTTCTGCTACATAACAACATGGTTGTATAGTATATATTATCTAACCAAAGAATCACCAAATCCGGTCTGTCAGTGTGCTGTGCATTGTCAGGTCACGACCCACCTCAACCTGGATCGCTACCCATTTTCGGTTGTGAACCATCATTTAAGAAACACTGCTCTACATTGATCCGGGATTGGATGAACATTTGATCATTAGAGTTGATTCCAAGGAACTAACTTGTTGGTGTTGGTTTCAGATCCTCCCAAGGTCTTCCTCAGTGGCAGCTTGCAGTCGGGTCTGAGCATCAAGAGAGGCTGTGAGATCTGTCTGGATGCCAACATCTCTGGATATCCATACCCTCAGATCACCTGGTACTGGAATGACCAGGTCATCAGACCAGAGACCCTCAGGGTGAGACCCGACAAACCCATCAAGAAGAAGGTGGAGAAGTGCCAGGGGGAGGAGAAAAAAGAGGAAGGAGAGAAAAAAGAGGAAGGAGAGAAGAAAGAGGAAGAGAAGAAGGAAGGAGAGACCAAGGTGGAAGAGAAGAAAGAAGAGGAGAAGAAAGAGGAAGAGGTAAAGAAGGAAGAGGAACAGCCGGCAGAGGCTGAGTCAGAGGAGTCTGACTACCCCACCATCAACGAGCGTCTGAGCATCGATGACAGCAAGAGGGGAGAGTCTCGGATTGTCGTCAAGGACACCATCCGTGGAGACCACGGAGTCTACACCATCAAGGTGGAGAACAACCAGGGAATAGCTTCTGCTTCCTGTGAAGTCAACGTGCTTGGTAAGATCTGTTCTGTTATTACAGTCTGCTAACATCCTGTTAACATTGTGCTTAACCACTCTGTTTTGCTCTGCACCCCAGACACTCCTGGACCTGCGGTGAACTTCCGCTTCGAGGAGGTGAGGAAGAACTCTGTGATCTGCAAGTGGGACACACCCCTGGACGACGGTGGCAGCGAGATCCTCAACTACACCCTGGAGAAGAAAGACAACTCCAAGCTGGAGATCGGCTGGAGCTCAGTCACCACCACCTTGCGTGGCTGTCGCTACCTGGTGCCCAAACTCATTGAGAAGAAGGAGTATATCTTCAGAGTGGTGGCCGAGAACAAGCTTGGTGCTGGACCGCCCTGCATGTCCAAACCCCTCATAGCCAAGGATCCTTTTGGTATTAAACACTGAAACCACGATAGATCATGTTATAATGTCACAGTTTATTATAGAGAAAGGTGTTTTTTTTAACTCATGTTATGATGTCACATAGTTTTATCTATAGAGTGGCATTTTTACTGACCACCTTGTCTCCTCAACTGCTAGATCCTCCAGAGGTGCCGGACAAGCCAGAGATTGATGACATCACGGCCCACAGCATGCTGGTGTCATGGAGCGAGCCTGGGGACAATGGCAGTCCCATCCTGGGCTACTGGGTGGAGCGTCGCGAGATCAACAGCTCCCACTGGGCCCGTGTCAACAGGTCCGACACCACATATGCACAGGAAAACAAGAAGGGATACATATGTTGAGTGATAGAGGTTTAAATACATGAATACTTTCCTCCTCTATGACCACCAGGGACTTGATTGCGGACACAGAGATGATTGTGGAAGGCTTGATAGAGGGTTTGACCTACATCTTCAGAGTAGCAGCAGAAAACCAGGCTGGTCCCAGCAAGTTCAGCATCCCCTCTGACCCAAAGACAGCCCAGGCCCCCATCCGTAAGTACCTCCCAGGCCTGGTGGAACTCCTTGTCTAACTCAGGCCTAAGTTCTACTGTAACTAAGGCCAAAGTTCTAAGTAGCTGACGCCTTTCCAAACATAATCCGCTTGTGTGTGTGTGTGTGTGTGTGTGTGTGTGTGTGTGTCTGCAGTTCTTCCTGGCCCTCCTGTGGCCAGGGTAGTAGAAACCACAGACCACTCCATCGATGTGGAGTGGGACGCTCCCCTGGACAATGGTGGAGGAGAGATCCTAGGATACCATGTGGACAAGGTCCTTACACGACTCACTGTTGAAGATAGTGAACAGCTATGTTTAATATTGTCCCTTGTGCTTTAGAAGATTAGAATGTGAAAGTGATGAGACTATATCAACCCACATCATCTAACTAAACAGACTCATGGGAATGGGAAAGTATGGGTTTGACAAATCTCTCCCTCTTCTCGCCTGGACTTTAGGCCATGGCTGGAACCAAGGACTGGTCCAGGTCTACAGACCGCCCCTGGAAGACCCGGGCCTTCACGGTCTATGGGGTCCGAGAGGGAGCCAAGTACCTAGTCCGAGTTATCGCCTGCAATGCTGCTGGAGAGGGAGCACCAGGTTTCACTGAGTCCGTATTCGTCAGGAACCCTGCTGGTCAGTATCTGCCATCACATCAGCATATCTCCCAGATGTTCTGTTCATGATTAGCGTTGCAATAAATGTGTTCTTCTACTCCACAGAGATGCCAGTAATTGAGCTGGACTTGTCCGTGAAGAACGGCGTGGTCATCAGAGCCGGAGAGACTCTGAACCTCCCAGCCACTGTCACCGGGAAACCTAAACCCTCCATCACCTGGCTGAAGGACGACAGCAAACCAGACAAGGAGCGTGTGGAGATCCTGGAGGACGGCAACGAGAGCATCGTCCACATCAAGAACGTCCAGAGGAAGGACTGTGGAAAATACCTGATCTCCGCCTGCAACCCAAGCGGAACCAAGTCTGCCTGGGCCCGGGTGGATGTCATGGGTGCGTAGAGATGTCCACTCCTCTATATATATATTATTGCTACATACATTGATACATCATATCATTAGGATTACACCATTGGGACATTGTTATTAGTTTCTTATCATTAGGATTAGGGGTGACTATTATCCACATGTTCATCATAGTTTGGTAATTTCCTTTGCAGATGTCCCGGGCCCGATTACAGACCTGAAGCCGGTGGTTGTCACTCGCAAGATGATCTTCCTGAACTGGGACGACCCCGATGACAATGGAGGAAGTGACCTCACTGGCTTCATCGTGGAGAGGAGGGATGCTAAGATGCACACGTGGAGGCAGCCCGTCGAGACAACCTCCTCCAAATGCGAGTGTGTAGGTATCATGGAGGGCCAGGACTACGTGTTCCGTGTCATCGCCAAGAACAAGTATGGCATGGGACCCCCCGTGGAACTGGGACCCATCAAGGCTGTGGACCCACAAGGTGAGGAGGACACTTCTTTCAGAGACTCAGATTCTGTATTCAAAGACTAGCACATTTTGTTTATTTGTCTTCATGGAAAAATGATTTTGCTCCTTAAACACAACACTGTTTAAAATCATATGCTGTATGCCATTACTACAGCTGCACAAACTTTCAAACTCTGATGGTTGTTTATTGTATGTGATGCAGGACCCCCCAGCTACCCTGAGAAATTCCACTACACAGAGAGAACCAAAAACTCCATCACCCTGGCCTGGAAACCACCTCGTAATGATGGTGGCAGCCCCATCATCGGATACTTTGTAGAGAAGAAGAAACAAGACCAGCAGGCCTTTGAGCCCTGCAACGCAGAGATCTGCCCCAATTTGAGCTTGACTGTGGAGGGTCTGGAGGAGGCCTGGATGTACGAATTCAGGATTAAATGTGCCAACCTGATTGGAGAGAGCGAGCCCTCCATTCCTCTGACGGTTATGATTCAGGATGATGAAGGTAAGCCTGATGCATCTCCTGGTTCTGATCCCTTGATCTGGAGGAGACTAGTAACAGAGTATATCTCCTGGTTCTGATAGTTCCTTATCTGGAGGAGGCTTGTAAGTTATGTATCTGGGAGTTACTTAATAGCTACAGCCTGCATAGTATAGCAGGCTATAAGTCAGATTCAGAACAGTGTTCAACCCTAGTCCGGATATGAACAAATCAGCTGTTTATGAACTTACATTAGCATAATACATTAATATAGCACATCCTTCTTGGTGATATCCATTGATATACGAGGACAGAATAAGCTTGAACCGTGTGGTCTTCTCCTCCCAGTGTCTCCTGAGATCCACATGCTGAAGGTCTTCAAGGGAGACTCCATCACAGTGAGGAAGGGAGAGCTCATCGAGATCCCGGCCGACGTGATTGGTCTGCCCATCCCCAAGGTGGAGTGGTTCAAGGATGATGTTCTGATGGAGGCATCATCAGAGAGCCTGCTGATGGAGACGGTGGAGACTGGCAGGATGAACTGTAAGACCTCCGTCTCCATTCCTTCAGCCAACCGCAGGGACAAGGGCAGCTTCACCGTCACAGCCTCCAACAACATGGGCACCTGTAGACACACCGTCTCCGTCATGGTGCTGGGTGAGAACACATCACCCATGAATGAATCCTAATCTATGGTCACATGTTGAATCATATTATTGAACAACATGTTAAAATGAATGCATCTATGGTCACATGTTAAATCATATGTAAAATCATGCTGTGATTGTGCAGACCGCCCACTGCCCCCCAGGAACGTGAGAGTGTCCAACATTAAGGTAGAGTCTTGCTACCTGCACTGGGATGCCCCGCTTGACAACGGCGGCAGCGAGCTCACCAACTACATTGTGGATAAGAAAGAGGTGTTGAGCGAGGAGCCAGGGCTGGAGGAGGGCCAGGAGCCTCCTTCTGAGCCCCAGTGGGTTGAGGTCACTAACAGCATCGTCGAGAGGAGATATGGGGTGAGTTCTGAAACCATCCTTCATTCACTGGACTGTTCTACTGCTTCAATTAGAATGAGGGATGACAAAGAAAAGTAGTGGGAACAGATGAGATGATGTGTGGTGCTGATCTCTAGGTGTAGAATATATTAGATAATGTGTTGATGTCTTGTGTTGATATATTACTAATCTTGGATTCAGCGGTTCTACTATGTTATAGCATAACTTCTGGGGGGAGAGAGACAGAGCCTGTGCTGGAAACCAAAAACTGAAAGGAGTTGCACTGTGTTTCCAGTTTTGTTGCTATTTTACCAAAGAGAAACTAATGAAGAAGGGGATTTTTTTTACACAGTGTTCATTTGAATCCTTTACAGACACATTTGAAAATGTTACTGCTGGCCAAGTTTGTGGTTGTTTGTGATCCCCGCCTCAAGCACCATGATTGGTCGAAATAAATGTGAAGCGGAATTTAAATGCCCCATTCACTCAGATTTGAGCTTGTCTGCTATCTAAAGTATGATTTGTGAAATATATGTATAATTTACTACATAGTGTTTTATGTTGATAAGTTGATCTAGGTGTGGAATAGATGAGATAATGTTGTGATGATCTCTAGGTGTGGAACCTGGAGACCAATAAGACCTACCTGTTCCGGGTCCGAGCTGAGAACCGCTACGGTAGGTCCGACCCCTGTGCGACAGAGGAAGTGGTCATCACAGATCCGTTCGGCCTTCCTGGGCCACCAGAGAAGCCAACCATCGCTGATTACTCCAAGACCTCCATGACCCTGACCTGGGAGCCCCCTAGGGAAAACGGCGGCTCCCTAGTCACCGGCTACTGGCTGGAAAAGCGGGAGAAGGGCTCCTCCTACTGGGCCAAGGTCAACAAGGCTCCCGTCACCAAGCGTGGCCTGAAGGGATGGGAATACCAGGTGAGCTGAGGGTAGAGCTGGCCTCTCTAGATCATCACATGTCTTCAGTATTAGGAGGACAGGCCTGCTTAGTGGCAGAACATGGCTCCCTGACTAGTTGCATCACTTGAGTTTTACTCTGAGTTGGAGACAGTCCTCTCACCCCAGAGTGTGTCCTGGTTCCAGGTGACCCGTCTGATCGAAGGGACAGAGTACGAGTTCAGAGTAGCAGCCTCCAACTCTGCAGGAACTGGACCTTTCAGTGGAGCGTCAGACTCTGCCTTTGCTGTCGACCCTCTCAGTGAGTTAAACACACTGCTGGTTACTGGTTCAGCTGAATGGTCCTTGTTACACATCCACATTCAGGTGTTCCCCAAGCTCATGTATTTGGTTGTTCACATCAAGGCATTCAGTGATAAACTAACGGGTTACATTTACCCCGACCAGCTCCCCCCAGCATGCCGGCAGCCCCGGAGGTTGCTGACAAGAACAAGCACAGCGTCACCCTGACCTGGACCCCCCCGGAGCGGGACGGTGGAAGCCCCATCAAGGGCTACATCATTCAGATCCAGGACGAGGGCTCCTCAGACTGGGTGAGGGTCAACGACCTGGATGCTCTGCACCCCACCACCGAGTTCACCATTCCCAGTCTCCGGGAGCTCAAACTCTACCGCTTCAGGATCATCGCCGTCAATGACATCGGGGAGTCCGACCCTAGCCCCCGCACCACCGAGGTTCTGGTGGAGGATGTTCACGGTACACTGGTGGCATTATGTTACAGTAAAAATAGTATAATATACATGATATCATATAGAATTACTATCATAATAGTAATGTTTTTGCGTCCTGGAGCTCTTCTGAAATATCCTCTACCCTTTGACCTCCCCAGTTGAACCAAAGCTCATGCTGGACATGCTGGCAGATGACTTGCTCTGCATCAGGGCTGGAGACCCAATCAGGATCCCTGTCATCATCAACGGCCGTCCGGTTCCCAAGGTTACCTGGGACTTCGATGGCAAAGCCAAGTCGCACAAGAAGAACAAAGTGCACACACTGCCAGTGGACTCTGAGGTCTGACTGTCATCTCAAATGCTTTTTATGAATGTATCTTCTAATCTCTTGATTAATAATGCAGCATACACTAGGGGCTTTTCTTAGATAGTACTTAACTGGAAATAGTTATCACTGCATATTCCAAAAATATTTGACAATCGTTTACAATACAATAAACAATTACAATAAATAATACAAATAAAACATCCTTCTAGGTAGAGATGCAGAGAAAAGTGTTGACAATGTGCTGTTGTTGTTGTTGTGTTGTTGCAGATTGAGTCTACAGACACAACATCTACCGTGACTATCCCTGTCAGTCTGAGGAGTCATTCAGGACGTTTCACCATCACCGCCAAGAACAAGTCTGGACAGAAACACATCAACGTCAGAGTTAATGTCCTTGGTATGTCTATTATGCTGCCTCAATACAGTCTTCATACAGCATCGATATAGCCTCAGAACATTGACAGCTCTCTCTAGCAGTATCAGTATCTCTAGCAGAAAGTAGCTGGATGAGTTAGCTAGGTGAGTTAACAACTATGTGAGTTAGCAACAGGATTAGTTAGTAATTGGATGAGTTAGTAACTAGGTGAATTAGTCACTAGGTGAGTTAGTAACTGGATAAGTCAGTAACTAGGTGAGTTAGTAACTAGGTGAGTTAGTAACTTGGTGAGTTTGTAACTGGATGTGTCTCCAGACGTTCCTGGGGCTCCTAAGGATCTGAGGGTGACTGACATCACCAAGTCAACGATGAGGCTGATCTGGAAGCTTCCAGACAATGACGGAGGAGAGAGAATCAAGAGCTACTTCATAGAGAAGAAATGTGTCACCGACAAGGCCTGGACCAAGGTACGACTACACCTATGTCCTTCCTCCTTCACAATAAGAATCACTTGCTCGGCTTGGTGTATTAAGTTGTGTACTTGTGGTTGTGTGCAGGTGAATGCTGCATGTGCCAGCCAGGCGTATGTGGTCCCAGGTCTTCTGGAGGGCCAGGACTACCTGTTCAGGGTCCGCGCTGAGAATCGCCTCGGATTCAGCCCTTTCACTGTGACCAGTGAGCCTGCAAGGGCCCGGGACCCCATCTGTAAGTATCACACACACACACACACACACACACACACACACACACACACATAGATGTAGAGGAAGCCTCTGTAACACTTGGACACCCTCTCCCCAGACCCCCCTGACCCCCCTACCAAGGTCAAGGTGAACCTGGTAACCAAGACGACGGTGACCCTGAGCTGGGAGGCTCCTAAGAACAACGGTGGCTCTTCAGTGAAACATTACATCATCGAGCGTCTGAGCTGGGACACCAGTGGCAAGGAGAAGGAGACATGGAAACAGTGCAACAAGAGAGACGTGGAGGAGCTCACCTTCGTAGTAGAGGACCTGAAGGAGGTCAGCCCCAAAAACAACAAAACACACCATCAAACACTTGGAACACACACACAACCATCATGGAACCAACTACAGGCCCAAACACCACCAAGAGAGGTGACATCACCTAGGGAACCCAGCACCCATGTTTACCCAGAAAGGGAGCTGTTCCTCAGGTTTGATTTTACTGTTTACACGTGTCCTCCTGATCTCATTAAAGTGCGTGCATGCGTGCGTGCGTGTGTGTGTCCACAGGGAACAGAATATGAGTTCAGGGTGAAGGCTGTGAACGCAGCCGGTCCCAGTAGACCATCGGCCACGGCTGGACCCTTGGTGATCAAGGACCAGACATGTAAGACCTCAACCACAACAGCCTACAACCACACATCACACACCACGTCCCCAGCTACAAACACCACAGTGAGGGCTGTAATCATCTCTCTCTCCAGGTGCTCCCGTTATCGACATGCGTGAGGCGGTGGAAGGAGAGGAGGGCAGTGACGTCAGCCTGCTGGCTAAGATAACCGGCTGCCCCTTCCCCACCCTCGCCTGGCACAAGGCCGGGCTGGCCAAGCCTGAGGAGAAGACGGCGGTGCAGTATGACCAGCATACATACAAGCTAGTCACCCAGGACAAGTGCACTCTGCTCATCCAGCAGTCCAGGAGGGAGGACTCTGCCCTCTACACCCTGAGTGCCATCAACATCCTGGGCAAGGCCTCCAAGGACATCACCCTCACTGTCCTTGGTGAGAACATAGCGGAACAAAACTCATGATGACAATAGAGTAGAGAGCTCAGCTTTCACAAACTAAACCAGTGGGTCACAAACGATTTTTGTAAAAAATAAGTAATTAGAGTGATAAGAGATGCCCTTACATTTCAAATGTCAAAGATACAATACAATTTAAATGATCATATAGTGGCTGTTCCTTTAAAAAAAAATCGGAATATATATTATAGCCACTGCCCCAGCAATAGAAGAGTTTGTTTTAATGCACCTTTGTTGTAGATCCAGACACCATGCGTTCATTGTTTGAAAATAATAAATAAAACAAAAATGTTGTAGGCCGATAGAATAAACTAAGTTTCAAATGTATGTGTGAAAAGACTACTAAACTACTATTTTGGCTCCTACAGATCATATGCTGTTATGTATATAATATATATTATAGAATCATGGGTCCATGCAATACGTTGGGACTGTTAGGAATGGTACTTTAACAGCATATTGTGTTGAAATAAATACAATTGACTTGATAATGTTAATTAAACATAATGTGAATTGTTAATGAATGTTAATGTTAATGTTAATAAGACTTGATGTCTTATTTACATAAACTTGATTGTTAATAATTGTTACTAAAACATCATATTGATTATGAATAATGTTAATAAAACATAATATTGATTGTTAATAATGTTACATCATGTTGATATAACACCTCCCTATCTGCAGGTCGGCCCGGCCCTCCCGTGGGACCCATTAAACTGACGGAGGTGTTCGCTGAGCGGATCGGCCTGGCCTGGAACCCTCCCAAGGACAACGGAGGCTCCAAGATCACCAACTATGTGGTGGAGAAGCGCGAGGACAACAGGAAGTCCTGGGTGCACGTGTCCAACGACCCCAAGGAGTGTGCCTATGTGGTGACCCGACTCACAGAGAACCATGAGTATGAGTTCCGGGTCATGGCTCAGAACAAGTTTGGAGTGGGACCACCCATCAGCAGTGAGCCAGAGAAGGCCAGGAACCTATTCAGTAAGTTTGGACCACCTGGACCTTCATGTGACCCATTCTGCTCTTATCTATATCAGTGGACATTTAATTTATGTAAAACACAATCCAATGGTTGTATTTAATGAGCTTCTCTCAAAGACAGTGTGAAGCAGTACTGGATTGTAACAGTGTTGTTAGTCAGCCTCTAAGGTGTACCAGTGGTGTCAGTCAGCCTCTAAGGTGTACCAGTGAGGAATAGAGATAAGGAAGCCTAAGGTTGCCCTCTGCCCTCCAGCGGTTCCTGGTCAGTGTGAGAAGCCCACGGTCACAGAGGTGTGTCTGGAGTCCATGACGGTGAACTGGGATGAGCCTGAGTACGACGGAGGCTCCTCCATCACTGGCTACTTCATTGAGAAGAAGGAGACCACTTCCAAGCGCTGGGCCAGGGTCAGCCGCGAGCCAATCAGAGCGCTGCCTCTGGGAAACAACTGGGATGTCACTGGCCTGCTAGAGGGCGCAATGTACCAGTTCAGGATCATTGCTGTCAATGCTGCCGGCTGCGGCCTCCCCAGTGTGCCCTCGGACCCTGTGCTCTGCAGGGACCCCATCAGTAAGACCCCCACACTCCTGCTCCATCACAACGTCCAGCTCTGAAACATGCCTAACCTACTATGTGCGTATGTGTGTGTGTGTGCGTGTGTGTGTGTGTGTGTGTGTGTGTGTGTGTGTGTGTGTGTGTGTCTGTGTGCCTGTGTAGCTCCCCCTGGCCCCCCGACCCCCAAAGTGACGGACTGGACCAAGTCCACTGTAGAGCTTGAATGGATTCCCCCTCAGACAGACGGAGGTTCCAAGGTGACTGGCTACTTTGTGGAGTACAAGGAGGTGAACAAGGAGGAGGAGGAGAAGAAGGCCCAGAGGAAGGCCCTGCTGCTGAGTGAGCCAGAAGAGGAGGAAAAGGAGGGAGAGCCAGAGGAGTGGGAGAAGGTCATCACCTCTATCCTTACTATAGTTATTACACAGTACAGTACATCTGGATCTCATTCAAATATCTACATATTGATGTAGTTTGTGCTGTATTGATTGTGAATTAGTAGTAACTGGAATTATTCCTCCTCCTCCTGCAGGCTAAAGACAAAGAGATCAAAGGAACCAAGTTTGTGGTTCCGGACCTGAAGGAGGGCAGTCAGTACCACTTCAGGGTCAGAGCCGTCAATGCTGCTGGGGTGGGAGAGCCAGGACACGTCTCAGAGCTCATTGAGCTTAAAGACAGAACCAGTAAGGATTTCTGCATACATAATGATGTAGCCTGGCTGAAATAATACTTCATATAACAGCCCTTCACAGGTGATGCCACAAGATGACAAAGTGTCCTCCCCTCTAGTTGCTCCTGAGATGGACCTGGATGCATCTGTCAAGGAGAAGATCGTAGTCCACGCTGGTGGCACCATCCGTATCATTGCCTACGTCTCCGGTAAACCGGCTCCACAGATCAGCTGGTGTCGTGATGATGCAGATGTTCCCAAGGAGGCCGTGGTGGAGACCACTGGCATCTCCAACTCTCTGGTCATCAAGAACTGCAGACGCCAGCACCAGGGCATCTACACCCTGACCGCCAAGAATGAGGGCGGCGAGAGGAGGAAGGCTGTGATCGTAGAAGTTCTTGGTGAGTTGTGAAGAGACACGATGAAGCCTTGTCTGCTCAGACTATTCACAGAATCCTTTATCATCTTCTAGAAGCAGAGATAACATATTGTTGATTGTGATGATAATGTTGGTAATGTTCTTGGTCTTCTCTGTGTGTAGATGTGCCTGGCCCGGTGGGGCTTCCCTTTGCTGGAGAGAATCTGACCACCGACTCCTGTAAACTGACGTGGTATTCTCCTGAGGATGACGGTGGCTCGGCCATCACCAACTACATCATCGAGAAGAGAGAGTCTGACCGCATGGGCTGGACCTCCGTGTCCTACACCGTGACCAGAAATAACGCTGTTGTCCAGGGTCTCATTGACGGGAAGGGATACTTCTTCAGGATCGCAGCAGAGAACATCATCGGCATGGGACCCTTCATCGAGACTGACAAGATGGTTCTCATCAAGGACCCCATCTGTAAGGAAGACATGGATGTTTGCATGTTGGATGTATCATATACAGTATCTTGTAAAGTATGTTGTATTTGCATTGTGACATTGTATTGGATCCTGTGATAATGTATAGAACCGGTTTGTCCTAGTATTCGTGGATGTCAGTGTGGTTGCATGTAGTGTTGGTGCTGCTTCTGAGGGTCTCTTGTCTAACAGCTGTTCCCGAGCGTCCAGAAGACCTGGAGGTCACCGCCATCACCAAGGACTCCATCTCTGTTAACTGGAGACCGCCCAAGTACGATGGTGGCGCTGAGGTCACCAAGTACGTCTTGGAGTCTCGTCTGATCGGTAAAGACAGCTTCACTCCCATTGGTGGAGATGAGAAGCTGATGGATAAGACATTTACCCATGCTGGCTTGAAGGAGGGCTCCAGCCACGAGTTCAGAGTGTCTGCTGTCAACCAGGTCGGAAAAGGCAAACCCTCCTTCTGCACCAAACCCATCCAGGTTAAGGAGGAGCTTGGTGAGCACTGCATGGCCCTTCTGGTTTTACACTGTATATGTGTAAAACCAGAATATGTGCATATGTATATGTACAATGTATCTAGTGTGTGACTATGAACTATGGACAGGGCACTGTACGTCTAGATAGTCTAGTCAGGGATGTCTGCTTTCATGAAAAGCCCTGACTGTTTCTGTAACAGTAACAATTGACTTGACTTCTCTGTTTCTCAGAACCTCCCAACCTGGATCTGGACTTCAGAGACAAGATGATGGTGAAGGTAGGAGACATGTGCACCCTGCAGGGTCGCTACACCGGAAAGCCAGCACCCACCATCACCTGGAGCAAGGACGACGAGGAGTTGAAGGCTGACGAGGAGATCAGCTCCCACAGCACTAGCAGACACCTCAACCTCACCATCTCAAAGGCTAAGAGAGAGCACAGCGGCTGCTACACTGTCACTGTGGAGAACGCTGTGGGAACACGCAAGGGACTGTGCTCCATAACCGTGATCGGTGAGTACTGCTGCAGTCTGCCTCACAGGAGTCACCTGAGTTTCTGCTCTGCTGATCCTTGGATGGTTGGCTAAAGTATTTAGACGTACCCTATTGATACCCTAGATGATAGGGGAGGTTAGGGTATGGTTGGTGTCTCCAAGTTGGCCTCTTCTCTTCTAGACCGACCACAGCCTCCAGAGGGTCCCGTAGTGTTTGACGAGGTCTACAGGAACTACATGGTGATCTCCTGGAGTCCTCCTCTGGACAACGGTGGCTGTGCCGTCTCCAACTACATAATTGAGAAGAGAGACACCAACAGAGAGCTGTGGATGCCCGTCACCTCGTCCTGCACCAGGACCAGCTGCAAGGTCAGCTTAGCTTGATGCTAGTAGTCCTCCATCCCCAGTGAAACCAAGACTCACCTGCTTTCAACCTCTTGAAATCACAATCTTGGGTATCTGTGGCGTCGGTTTCCAAGCTGTATACTAATATCTTATGACATCCATGAGCAATGCTAATGTAGTTATAATCATGTATTATGATCAAGGAGCTATGCTAATGTCACTATACTAATGTATCATGACAGACAGGACCTATGCTAATGTAGCTATGCTAATATATTATGACAGCAAATAGCTGTGCTTATGCAGCTATACTAATGTACTATAACAGCCAGGAGCTATGGTAATGTACTATGCTAATGTATTATGACAGCCAGGGCCACGATCCTGTCGCCATACTGAAGTATTGTGACAGCCAGGAGCTATGTGAATGTAGCTATGCTAATATATTATGACAGCCACAAGGTATGCTAATGTAGCTATGCTAATGTAGCTATGCTAATGTTTCTGACCTCAGGTTCCCAAGCTGATCGAGGGCAGAGAGTACATCATTAGGATCATGGCTCAGAACATCTACGGCATCAGTGAACCTCTGCTGTCTGCCGAAACCAAGGCCAAAGATGTCTTCAGTAAGCCATACCTCCTCTTTAATCATAATATAACTATATTATTATATTATATATAATAATATAACATATCATAAATAATAATGATAACAATAATCATAATAATAATAATATTAAGAAGAAAAAGAATTGCTGCAAGCAAAGATTATCAGCGGCCAATTCTAATGCCGACCATTACAATCCCTTCTCATTTTTGTCGGGTTAATAATCGAAGGATAGCCTCATCTTAGGTCTGTTGATACGCATACAAAGTTTCATGATGTTACATTCAACCATTCAACCATACAAAAAGGTGGAAGACACGCCCATGGTGATGCCACGTCCATCACAATTTCATTGGTAAAAAAATATAACAATAATAAATGATACACAGCCCTCCTCCTCTCTAGGCCTCATGCTAGAGCCAAGACACCCAAGTTGAACAGTGTGGCAGAACAGTTTTAGCGGCCTGTGGTGGTTCTGATTTCTGTGCTTCTTCATCCCAGAGGTCCCAGATGCCCCCAAGCAGCCTGTGGTGAAGGAGGTGTATCACAACACCGCCCTCATCAGCTGGGAACCTCCTGCTGATGGAGGAAAACCTATCAGTGGATACATCGTGGAGAGGAAGGAGACCATGGCCAACAGGTGATGATGGTGATGATGGTATCCATGGTGATGATGATGGTGTATTGGTAACCGTGATGATAATGATGATGATTATGTGTTGGTAACAGTGGTGATGATGGTGTATTGGTAACCGTGGTGGTGATGATGATGATGATGATGATGATGATGGTAACCGTGGTGATAACGATAATATGTTGGTAACCGTGCTGATGATGATTGTGTATTGGTAACCATGCTTATGATGGTAACCATGGTGATGATGGTAACCATTGTGATGGTGTACCTGTCAGATGGATCCGCTGTAACAAGGAGAAGATCCACCCCAAGGTGGAATACTGGGTTCCAGAGCTGCTGCAGGGCTGCGAGTATGAGTTCAGAGTCAGTGCTGAGAACGTGGTGGGAGAGGGAGACCCCA
>OMNS01086464.1:0-62290 GCA_900303225.1 Laemonema laureysi
CCTCTCTAGGCCTCATGCTAGAGCCAAGACACCCAAGTTGAACAGTGTGGCAGAACAGTTTTAGCGGCCTGTGGTGGTTCTGATTTCTGTGCTTCTTCATCCCAGAGGTCCCAGATGCCCCCAAGCAGCCTGTGGTGAAGGAGGTGTATCACAACACCGCCCTCATCAGCTGGGAACCTCCTGCTGATGGAGGAAAACCTATCAGTGGATACATCGTGGAGAGGAAGGAGACCATGGCCAACAGGTGATGATGGTGATGATGGTATCCATGGTGATGATGATGGTGTATTGGTAACCGTGGTGGTGATGATGATGATGATGATGATGATGATGGTAACCGTGGTGATAACGATAATATGTTGGTAACCGTGCTGATGATGATTGTGTATTGGTAACCATGCTTATGATGGTAACCATGGTGATGATGGTAACCATTGTGATGATGGTGATAACCATAGTTGTGGTCATGATGATGATGATGATGATGATGATGGTGGTAACCATTGTGATGGTGTACCTGTCAGATGGATCCGCTGTAACAAGGAGAAGATCCACCCCAAGGTGGAATACTGGGTTCCAGAGCTGCTGCAGGGCTGCGAGTATGAGTTCAGAGTCAGTGCTGAGAACGTGGTGGGAGAGGGAGACCCCAGTCCCCCCACCAAACCAGTGTTCGCTAAAGACCCCATCGGTAGGTAGACCTGCCCCCAGCCATTATTAGCATAGGCAGAACCTGTACACGTAGAAATACAGGTGTACAATGTACAGGTAGATATAGCTGTAGAGGTAGATATAGCTGTACATATAGTGGATATACTTCTACAGTTAGATATAGCTGTACATATATGTACACTTGTACATACAGCAAATATGGCTGTACAGGTAAATGTAGCTGTACATTTATATATACCTATACATACAGTAGATATCGCTGTACAGGTAGATATTGCTGTACAGGTAGATAGGTGGGTGATAACAAGGTCTTGTCTGTCCCAGTTCGTCCTGGTCCTCCTGTGAACCCTGAGGCCGTAGACTGGACCAAGGAGTCTGTGTCTCTGTCCTGGCAGCCTCCAAAGGACACTGGCAGGGGCAAGATCCTGGGATACCTGCTGGAGTTCCAGAAGGCAGGGGATGAGGAGTGGCTCAAGGTAGGATCAATGTGATCATACTCTCCTCAAGACTGTGAGAGATCATTGAGAGATCTCTAAACTTCTATTGGTTGTTTGTTCAGGTGAACCAGACCCCAGACTCCTGCCAGGACACCAAGTTCAAGGTGATTAACCTGGAGGACGGAGGTCTGTACCACTTCCGTGTCATGGCCGTCAACACCGCTGGAGAATCTGAGGCTGCTAACATCGAGGAGCCTGTCAGAGCTCAGGACAGACTCGGTGAGTTACCTCTTCTTGGTGATTTTGGGATATCGCAGTGTTTTACTTTAAAACACTTTACTTTTTTTTAAGATCAGTTTCAACACTCGCTCTGTTGCTGTGTTTAATCTCTTCTGACCCCCTGTGGTTGTGCCACAGAGCCCCCAGAGCTGATCCTGGATGCTGCGATGACCCGTGAGGTGAAGGCCATGGCTGGGAATCACATCTCTCTGATGGCTGAGATCAAGGGCTTCCCCTTCCCTAGCGTCTCCTGGAAGAAGAACGAGGCCGAGGTGCCCACCAGAGCTGACATCGAGGTCAACCAGAGCGGAACCAAGCTGGAGATGAGGTTCTGTAACCGTGATGACTGTGGAGATTACACCCTGACTGTGGAGAACCCGGCTGGATCCAAGACCGTGACCTGCACAGTCTTGGTCCTGAGTAAGAGACCAACCAGATTACATCATTCACTTTACTTTTTTATTCATTTTAGTCAGTTAAATATGGCAAAATGTAAATACTACGTATTTGGTGATGGGGAAAAAGTACAAAGATGAACTGACTTCAAATAAAGCGAGTTAAAGTGCATAGTGCCTTGCTAAATATATTATATCTAAACATTATAGCAATAGTAATAATTTATAATGACGTCTGGTGCACGCTTTTATCCAAAGCGTCTTACTAATACTATAAGCATGGGTGGCTCCAGTGGGAATGGAAACCCCTAACCTTAGTGGTAATGCCTTGCTCTATGCTGTAACATGCTGCCTGTGTTTCCCAGACAAGCCTGGTCCTATCCAACACTTGCGTGTGACCGACGTGAGGAGCGACTCCGCCTACCTGTCCTGGAAGGACCCAGAGGACAACGGCGGTGCCCGCATCACTAACTTTGTGGTGGAGAAGAAGGATGCAGCCTCGGCCCAGTGGGTGCCTGTCTGCTCCTCTTCTAAGAAGCGCAGCATGACGGCCAAACACCTGATGGAAGGAACGGCCTACCTATTCCGCGTGGCTGCTGAGAACCAGTTCGGCAGGAGTGAATATGTGGAGACACCGAAGTCCATCAAGGCCATGAACCCCCTGTGTGAGTAACACACTGCACACTGGTGATCCATAGCATGTATTCATGGATAGGATACCTAAACTTACCTGTCATCCAATGTAATATCACCTGTCTGTGGCTCCTCAGTCCCACCAGGCCCACCCAAGGACCTGCATCATGTCGATGTCGACAAGACTGAGGTGTGGCTGGTCTGGAACTGGCCTGACCGCAACGGAGGAAGTAACATCACTGGCTTCCTGGTTGAGTATCAGGAGGAGGGAGAGAGGGAATGGGATGAGTGGAAGACCGTGAGCATCCCTGAGAGTCATGTGACTGGCCTAGAGGAGGGAAAGACCTATCGTTTCCGTGTGAGAGCTGAGAACGCCATCGGCCTCAGCAGACCCGACACAACTGTTCCCGTCCTCTGTCAGGAGAAACTTGGTGAGGCATCACGCAACCTAACTCTTATGTTCTTCATCATTATTATGATCACTTCATTTATATAACTTCAGTGTATTTACAAGGCTTTCTATGTGTCTATGTTTGTCCAGTTGCTCCCATCGTTGAGGTGGACGTTAAGCTGATTGAGGGCATCATCGTCAAGGCCGGCACCACCATCAGGCTGCCAGCCATCATGAGGGGAATCCCAGTACCCACCGCTAAGTGGTGTATTGAGGGAGAGGAGATCACCACCGAGGGTAATGTCAAGATAGACACTGACAACTTCTCTACTGTGCTTAGCATCAACGACTGTACCAGAAACCACACTGGCAGCTATCTGCTGACGGTGTCCAACCCGGCCGGAAGCAAGACTGTGGCGCTCAGTGTCACCGTTCTGGACGTTCCCGCTGCTCCCATTGGACCTGTGAATATCCTGGAAGTGACACCAGACTCCATGGAGATCGAATGGCGTCCTCCCAAAGACGATGGTGGCAGCCCAGTCACCAACTACATTGTTGAAAAAAGAGAATCCAACAAGGAGACCTGGGGAGGAGTCAGCTCTGGCAGCACTGCGACTAAACTCAAGATTTCTCGTCTGCAGAAGGGAGCAGAATATGTGATCCGAATCCGTGCTGAGAATAAAATGGGTATTGGTGCTCCTCTGGAGAGCAAGCCCACTGTTGCCCAACACTCATTTGAGGCCCCAAGCCACCCTGGTAAACCACACACCTCGGACATTGCAGAGGATGCTGTTACGGTTGGTTGGACCATGCCTTTGTCTGATGGTGGCAGCCAGATCACCGGCTACATAATTGAACGTAGACACATTGGAGGAAAGTGGATTCGTGTGAACAAGACGCCCTGCAAGGACCTCAGGTACAGAGTTCTGGGCCTGTTTGAAGGCAATGACTATGAGTTCAGAGTATTCGCTGAAAATATTGCTGGATTCAGTGGTCCCTCTCCCGTCTCGGATCCATGCAAGCCTTGCAGGCCCATCACAGTACCAAGCCCCCCAGTCAACCCCAAGGTCAAGGACTACAGCAAATCCACCGCTGACTTGGTGTGGACCAAACCTAACAAAGATGGAGGTAGCCCCATCCTGGGCTACACGGTGGAAATTAGGAAGGCTGATGGTGAGGAGTGGAAGAAGGTGAACCTGGATGACTTCATCAAACAGTGTGCCTACAGAGTCAAGAGCCTGGAGGAAGGGCTGGAATATAGGTTCAGAGTCTTTGCCTCTAATATGATCGGAGATGGAGAATCCCGAGAGATCCCAGAGTCCATCACTGCTCAGGACATCCTCATTCCACCTGAGCTAGAGATGGAGGCTACCTGCCGTGAGCGTCTCACTGTGCGCGTCGGACACAACATCAACATCACAGGCTACGTCAGGGCTCGTCCAGACCCTGAGGTCCTGTGGTCCAAGGGAGAGACAGTTCTGGAAAACACCAAACGCGTCACCATCACCCAGAACTTCCCAGTGGTCCACATGAAGATCAAGGAGGCCACCAGAGCCGACCACGGCCAGTACGTCCTGAAGGCATCCAATGAGGGTGGCGAAGCCTCCTGCATCATCACAGTCAACGTCCTGGACCGGCCCGGCCACTGTCAGAACCTCCACCTCACCTATGCCACCAAGGGCTCCTGTATGGTCAACTGGGAAGCTCCAAAAGACAACGGTGGCTCTGAGATCACCAACTACATTGTGGAGTGTCGTGAGCCCAGCATCAGCATGTGGTCTATGATCTCATCCACCTGCACCAACCGCATGATCAAGGCCAAGCTCATGGAAGGACATGAGTACCTGTTCCGTGTGTGTGCTGAGAACAAGATGGGCCCGGGGCCCACTGTGGAGACCAAGATGCCCCTGCTGGCGATCGACCCCATTGAGAATCCTGGAGAGCCTGAGAATTTCAGGGCCACTGATATCGGCAAGAACCATGTGTACCTCAGATGGAGGAAGCCTGATTTTGATGGCGGCAGCCCCAACATCTCCTACAACCTGGAGTGTAAGGTGAAGGATGGCGAGGAGTGGGAGAAACTCAACACTGGTCCTCTCACCAACACATTCTTCATGGCCGACAAGTGCACTGAGAACCAGACCTACACCTTCAGGTCTGTTGCAGCATTTGTCCATTACTAGTTTAAACAACTGTGGCATTATTTTAGCTATATACCATTATAACCTAATCTAATGTCTTAAGAGTTTTAAGAGAATAATTGTTTTAATGTTTCTGAATGATAATTTGTCTTATTCAGGGTGCAGACAGTCAACGAGGGTGGGGAGAGCGGCTGGGTGAAGCTCTGTGATATATTGGTGAGGGAGGAGATCCAGAAGCCAGTGATCGACCTGAAGCTGGCAGGAACATTGACTGTGAAGGCCGGGGAGTCTGTGAGGATGGAGGCTGGCCTGAGAGGAAAACCCCAACCAGAGGTCAAGTGGGTCAAGGACAAAGCAACAGGAGACAACCCCAGAATGAGCTATGAGACTGGAACCGACTACTCCAAGTTCCTCTTGACCAAGTCCAAACGTACAGACACGGGCAAGTATGTGATCAGTGCCACCAACTCTGCAGGCAGTTTCACAGCGTACGCTAACGTCAACGTGCTGGACATTCCCGGGCCTGTGAGGAACCTCAGGATTACCGGGATTGGAGCTGACAAGTGCAGAGTGATCTGGGACGGTCCGGAGGATGACGGTGGATGTGAGGTGGACAGCTACATCCTAGAGAAGTGTGAGACCAGAAGAATGGTCTGGTCTACATACTCTGCCTCTGTGGTGACGCCTTATTGCAACGTTACCCGCCTGGTGGAGGGCAATGAGTACATCTTCAGAGTGAGAGCTGAGAACAAGATGGGCACAGGCCCAGCCATGGAGAGCAAGCCTGTTACTGTCAAGACCCAGTTCAACAAACCTGGACCTCCCGAGGCCCCTGATGTCTCCAAGGTAGGACAAGGAAGCCCTGTTGTAGAGTCTTATCAGGGTAGGGATGCTGAAGGGCACTCACAATGTCTTTTCGTATTATACTGCAAAAGTAAGAGTGACACACACTTACTTCTCCTCTAGGTGGGCAGAGAGGAGATGACTGTCGTCTGGGCTCCTCCAGAGAACGATGGAGGAAAGTCCATCACCGGCTACATCCTGGAGAGGAAGGAGAAGAGAGCTGTGCGCTGGGTTCCCTGCACTAAGAGTACCATCTCAGAGAGACGCATGAAAGTGACTAACCTTATCCCCAACCACGAGTACCAGTTCAGAGTCAAGGCTGAGAACGAGGTGGGCCTGGGAGAGCCCAGCAAGCCCTGCAGACCCGTGGCTGCCAAGGATCCAATCGGTGGGTAATCGCTGGGAAATAAACACACAGATGAGCTCATGTTATTTTCTGCTTATTGCATGTATTGACTAATAGACTAAGACTAATGACTAATTAAATTCTATTGTATTCTATTATGTTGCCCACAGAGCCTCCTGGCCCCCCTGCTTTCCTGAAGGTGGCTGACAGCACCAAGACCTCCATCACTCTGAGCTGGTCCAGACCTGTTTACGACGGTGGTGCTCCCATCATCAACTACAGCCTGGACCTGAGGCTGAAGAGCGATGCCAATCCAGAGAAGCCCTCTGAGGGCTGGAAAAGGATTGACACCCATGGCCCGCTGGTCCTCACTGAGTTCACCATCGGACAGCTGGATGAGAAGCTAGAGTACGACTTCAAGGTGTCTGCCCAGAACCAGGTTGGCTGGGGACGCCACGCGTACCTGAGGGAGGCAGTCTCCCCCAAAGAGATCCTGGGTGAGACAGTTAGTTAATTTGCACAATCACACTTTCCTGCAAATATTGTTTATGCACAATTGTTATTGGTGTTAGAGAAGACTTGACCTGACTCTGGATTGTGTTTCCATGACAAAAGAGGCTCCAGAGATTGACCTGGATGCCAGCCTGAGGAAGGGCTTGTCTGTCAGGGCTGGATGTCCCATCAGGCTGTTTGCTGTCATCCGAGGCCGACCTGCGCCCAAGGTGACCTGGAAGCGCTTGGGTGTGGACAACGTGGTCCGCAGAGGTCACGTTGATCAGGTGGACACCATGTCCTTCCTGGTCATCCCTGAGAGCACCAGAGAGGATTCTGGAAGGTACTCTCTGTCCCTGTCCAATTCTGCTGGAGAGAAGGCTGTGTTCGTCCGCGTCAAAGTCCTGGGTAAGAAACAGCGTTTTAATGTTCCCAGAGCTGTGAAATACAGTAAACACCTCTACAGCAGTGTTTATTTCAAAGGCTCTTTCATGGAATATGTATTGTGTGTTTGACAGACACTCCTGGACCCGTTGGCGGTTTGGACGCAACTAATATCACCAAGACGACTGCTCAGCTGTCCTGGCTTCCTCCAGAGAATGATGGTGGCAGTCAGATCCTCAACTACATTGTGGAGAAGCGTGAGGTGGACAGGAAGACCTGGAACAAGTGCAGCGAGGATCTGAAGAAGACCAGCTTCAAGGTCACCAACATGAGCCCCGGGATTGAGTACTATTTCAGAGTCATGGCCTGCAACAAGTATGGCATCGGCGTCCCTCAGGACTCCCCCAGGTCCTACCTGGCTGTGGATCCCATCAGTAAGTGTAGCACTGCTTAGGTAGCATAGAAACACGTTTACCATGCTTTAACATCATGTCTCTTTCTAAGATGACAAAGTGGAAAATACAGTTCCATTGTTTTCTATCGTAAAACACATTTCAATTAATCTATTTTAAAGTATTTTTAGTATTTTTTAACTGCTAAATTAATTCACAATTGTCTTGGCTGTCCCTTTGGCTATTTTATTCTTCACTAGTTACTGTTACTTATTTGTTTTGATGAGTGCAATCTTGAACATGGCTTGTATTCCTCTGTTCCTAATCCCACACCATGTGACCAGGTGAACCCGACCCTCCTAAGAAGATGGAAGTGTTGGAGATCACCAAGAACAGTGCCACACTGGGCTGGCTGAAGCCCCTCCGAGACGGAGGAGCCAAGATCAACGGCTACATGGTGGACTACCAGGAGGAAGGCTGTGCCGAAGACAAATGGACCCCCTACTCTGTGGTCAAAGACCTGACCATCGTGGTGGTGGGACTGAAGGAGGGAACCAAGTACAAGTTCAGAGTCGCTGCCAGGAACTCAGTCGGTGTCAGCCTGGCCCGAGAGGCAGAGGGCGTGTTCGAAGTCAAGGAGCAGCTCAGTGAGTTCACATGCACTTCACATGCACACTTAGAGAGACCCACTTTACGTGCACACTACAGACACAGTACATCACACAGGACACACCATTACGTAAACACTACATAGATACAGCATTACATGTGCACTTCATAGACACACCAGACTTCATCTGGGCCCATTACTATACAAGAGATCATGTAAGGAATAGGGCCGTAATATTTGCTTCCCTTTCTGTACCCAGTGGCTCCTAAGATCATCATGCAGGACATCGTTACAGTGAGGGCTGGATCTAAGCTGGTGGTTGAAGCCATCGTGGCTGGAAAACCTGCTCCATTTTGCAAATGGAAACAAGGGAGCGAGGATGTCCTGACATCAGACCGCCTGTCTGTTGTCAAGACTCTGACCACCTGCACTCTGACCATCAAGAACGTCAACAGGGCCGACAGTGGCTACTACAGTTTATCTGCTGAGAACAGCACATCCAAGATCAACCAGATCCTCAAAGTCGTCATCATGGGTCAGTAGTACTATAAAGTCTTGTATATTTTAGTCTTAGCAGTTGATTTAACATGGCTGCCCTCTGATCCTCCCAGACATCCCCGGTTCTCCCGAGGGACCCCTGGAGGTGACGGAGCTGGACATGGATGCCTGCACCCTGCTGTGGAACCCTCCTCAGGAGGACGGAGGCAGCCACATCACCAACTACATCATTGAGAAGTGTGACGTGAGCCAGGGAGACTGGCTCACCGCCTCCACCTCCTGTACCAAATGCAGCTTCCGGGTCACCAAACTCACCCCTGGGAAAGAGTATGGCTTCCGTGTTCGCGCTGAGAACCGCTTCGGCATCTCCCAGCCCATCTATTCAGAGAGGACCGTCGCCAGATATCCATTCGGTAAGTCGTTTATTTGGTCTGCCTAATGTGTGAAATATATTCAGTAAAAAGTATTTAAAGGTATATTTATACCTCAATGTACACATGTGTGACTAATGTCTCACTTTCCCAGATCCTCCCAGTGAGCCCAGAAACTTCCAGATCAATAAGATCAACAAGGACTACGTCATCCTGTCCTGGGAGAAGCCCAGCAGCGATGGTGGCAGCGCCATCACCGGCTACTGCATCGAAAGGAAGGAGAGGAACAGCCTGCTCTGGGTCAAGGCCAACGAATCTGTGGTGAAATCCACCCAGTACACCTGCTCTGGTCTCATTGAGGGCCTGGAGTACACCTTCAGAGTGTCTGCCACCAACCAGGCTGGACAGGGCAAGCCATGCAAACAGACCGACTTCATTACAGCCAGGACAGCCGTCGGTATGCATTTTTAAAAGGGTGTATTCCTCTAGTTGTACATCTGCTTTGTTATCTGGTAGGGTTTATGACTCTAGTTCTATATCTACTGTGGTATCTGGTAGGGTTTATGACTCTAGTTCTATATCTACTGTGGTATCTGGTAGGGTTTATGACTCTAGTTCTATATCTACTGTGGTATCTGGTAGGGTTTATGACTCTAGTTTTATATCTACTGTGGTATCTGGTAGGGTTTATGACTCTAGTTTTATATCTGTATTGTCTCGTTCCCTCCAGACTCACCAGGTAAACCAGAGCCCATGGACGTCACCAAGTCTACCGTCTCATTGGTCTGGAGCCGTCCCAAACACGACGGAGGCAGCAAGCTGATTGGCTACTACGTAGAGTACATGAAGATCCCTGAGGATAAGTGGACACGCTGCAATGCTAACTGCATGAACGTCCAGACAGAGGACTACGTGGTGAGCGGCCTGCAGGAAGGACAGAAGTACCAGTTCCGCATCATCGCCAAGACGGCCATCAACATCAGCCAGCCCTCGGAGCTGTCCGACCCCATCCCTGTCTTTGCAGAGAATGGTACGCTGTCACCACATGCTGCTGATTTGTGCAGGCTGTTTTTTATGATTCAATAGAATCGAATTATTTCTTACTTTTTTTAGGAAACTTATTTTGTGAGGTGTCTTTAAATTTGACAAAACAGTGAAATCATCTGTTTTGCTACATATGGTACCTTGAGCATCCATTGTTAAAGTTGTTCCTCTGTCTGTTAGTTACACCCCGTGTAGAGCTAGGTCTTAACATGAAGAACCTGATCGTGGTGAAGGCTGGAGACAATGTCTTCCTGGACGCTGAGGTGTTCGGTAAGCCCCTGCCCAAGGTGAGCTGGAAGAGGGATGGAGCTCCTCTCGTCCTGGCCGAGGGCATGAAGATGAGTCAGAAGAAACATGTCCACCTGCTGGAGCTGTACTCTGTCACCAGGAAGGAGTCTGGGGACTACACTATCACTGCTGAGAACATCAATGGCTCCAAGTATGCCACCATCAAGGTCAAGGTGTTAGGTATGATCTCCACCCTATCGTCACAACATAGATTAAAATACAAGGGCTAAGTACTATGTTCTCGAGGGTGCTATATGTCTTATTTAATGATTTGTCTCCCTCCAGACAAACCAGGTCCTCCCGCCTCACTGAAGATCGCCAAGGTGTTTGCTGACCATGTAAAGCTCCGCTGGCAACCGCCCGTGGCCGACGGCGGTTCTGAGATCACTAACTACATCATCGACAAGAGAGAGACGAGCAGGGCCAACTGGGCGCTGGTCAGTTCCAACATCCATGGCCACTCCACCGACAGCAACGTGGAGAAACTCATCGAGGGCCATGAGTATGAGTTCAGAGTCAGCGCTGAGAACCAGTATGGAGTGGGAGACGCCGTCATGACCGGCCCCGTCATGGTCAAGAACCCATACGGTAATAACATGTGGCTTCATAGCTTACAGCTCTCCTCAAGGGAGATATACCATCAGAGATGATGTGTAGGGTTAGACTGCTGTTAGAGAGGGTGTAGGGTTAGACTGTACAGCTGTTACATAGTGTGTAAGGATAGGCTGTACAGCTGTGAGATAGGGTGTAAGGTTAGACTGATCAGCTACTAGAGAGGGTGTAGGGTTAGACTGTACATCTGTGAGATAGGATGTGGGAATAGACAGTATAGATCTTGGATCAGTCTGCTGATGCTCTCCTCTGTGGGTTTCACTCTCCAGATGTACCAGGTCCCTGTGACCCCCCAGTCATCACCAACATCACCAAGGACTCCATGACGGTCAGCTGGAAGGCCCCCGCCAACGATGGCAAGGCCACCATCCTAGGATACATGATGGAGAAACGCGAAGCCACAGAGCTGACCTGGGCCAAGGTCAACCGCAGACCTGTTATCGACCGAACCATCAAGGCTGTTCAGCTGACCGAAGGGTCAGAGTACGAGTTCAGAGTCATCGCCATGAACAAAGCCGGCCTGGGAAAACCCAGCGATGCATCTAATGCTGCCCTGGCTGTAGACCCTGTCTGTAAGTCAAATGGTTTGGTCCATAGGTTTATCAAATGTGTCAATGAAATATTATGCCCTTTTACAATTGTGTCATCTGCATTAGTATGTGGATCGTGTGTGATTGATGGCTGGTTTAAGCAACCTCACCTGGCCCAAGTCAGGCTGATTAGGTTGTGGTGCATCTGTGGTAATCACACACACGCCACAGAGTAATCACACACACGCCACAGAGTAGTAGTAGTTGAGTCATAGTACCAGAGGTAGATAGCAGTACTGTATATTGGTATTTTAAGCCATGCTCAACAGAATCCGTATCAATGTTATCCTTTCTGCCTATTCCAGATCCTCCTGGCCCTCCTGCCTTTCCTAAGGTGGTTGATTCCACAAAGAGTTCCATCAGTTTGACTTGGACCAAACCAGCTTACGATGGGGGTTGTGAGATCATCGGATATCTGGTAGAGTGCAAGCGAGCTGAGGCTGAGGACTGGACCAAGTGTAATGTTCCCAAAAAGCTCCAGGCCACCAACTTCCTGATGACTGGCCTTATGGACAGCACTGAGTACCAGTTCAGAGTGACGGCTGTTAACAGGATTGGACACAGTGAGCCCAGCGAGGTCCCAGGGAACCACATGCCCAAGGATATCCTCAGTAAGTTCTACTGCCTTAAGTTGTGATGCGTCAGCTGTTGTTGTAGGTGTTGTGCTTTAATCAGAGAGCATGCTGTACTCTGTCCTGCAGTCGCTCCAGAGGCTGAGTTGGACGCTGACCTGCGTAAAGCCTTGGTCCTGAGAGCGGGTGTCACCATGAGGCTATATGTTCCCCTGAGAGGACGACCCGCTCCCAAGGTCACCTGGACCAAGGTGGGTGCCAACCTGAAGGAGAGGCAGGGTATGCTCATCAAGACCTCAGAGTGGGACACGCTGCTGATGATTGAAGACGTCAACAGATACGATGCCGGGAAGTACGTTTTGTCCCTGGAGAACAGCAGCGGCTCCAAGAGCTACACTATCATCGTCAAGGTCCTCGGTAAGAGCAAGTCATTCAACTATGACTGGCTACAAACTATTCTATCCACTGATAGCTGCTAATTCTACAATTATTTAACTGCAAGGGCTGACAAAAAAAGTAAAATATCGAATGAAATGTGTGTTTACACTTTTTAGGTTTGTAAACTATTCTGACTTGAAGGGTACATAACACCCTCCATACATATTCCTCACTGTTCAGTTAAAAGGACATAACGTAAACATGTTCCTCTTTTAGCTACTCCTGGACCTCCAGCCAACTTGGTTGTCAAGGAGACCTCCAGAAGCCATGCCTTCATCACCTGGGAACCCCCTCTGATCGATGGTGGAAGCCCAGTGAAGAGCTACATTGTGGAGAAGCGTCTGGCGGAGAGGAAGGCATGGACCTGTGTTGCTACAGACTGTCCCAAGACCTCATTCAGGATCACCAACCTGGAAGGGGGGCAGGCCTACTGCTTCAGGGTGCTGGCTGAGAACGCCTACGGCATCGGAGAGGGCTGCGAGACTCCCGGCTCCATCAGAGCCTCAGGTGAAACAGCAAGGATCACTTTGTTTTAGTGCAGGGGTCGGGAACCTTTTTGGCTGAGAGAGCCATGAAAGCCACATATTTTTAAATAAATTTCCGTGAGAGCCATATAATATTTTTTAACACTGTGATTTCTGTAATGTTTTACCTTAATGTCAGTGGAATTATTCATTACTTATCATGTTAAGAAATGTCAGCTAAGATTTATCTGCGAGCCAGATGCAGTCATCAAAAGAGCCACATCTGGCTCGCGAACCTTTTTTGCCTTTGACTACTAATTCAAATGTGAATGACAAAATAACTGAATAAGAGCAAAACTACATTTAAATGTATGAAAATGTGGACTATGAAGGGAAATGATGGGTAAGGTCAGTATTATGATGATCACCACTTGACGACAGATCTTGGTCCCATGATTATCTCAGAACAACCTGGTCCGGTGTCAGAATTCAAACCTCAGAAGATTACCAAGGACTCCGTGACCCTGGGCTGGAAGAAGCCCATCAGCGATGGAGGCAGCCCTATCACCTCCTACATCTTAGAGCAGAGTGAGGGGGAGGAGAAGTGGAAACTGCTGGAGAAGGGGAAAAACATGTACCACACCCTGGGAGAGCTGACGGAGGGTAAAGAGTACTCCTTCAGAGTCAAGGCTCTCAATGAATCCGGAGAAGGACCCCCTACTGAGCTGACCATCGTGGCCAAAGACCAGATTGGTAAGATCATCTTGGTTCACCAAAGCTTTATTCTAGGGATTATTGTTGATCACTAATTTCAGATGATGTTCAGTGTTTCTGCTGTTTATGAAAGGTATTACGTTAGCATTGCTCTGTGTTTCTCTTGACTTCCAGTTCCACCTGGTTGCGACTTGAGTGGTCTGCATGATCTGACCTACGTGGCCAAGGAGGGCAGCACCACACGCATCAACATCCCTCTGATGGGTGTCCCGTATCCCACGGCAACCTGGAAGAAGGGCGATGTTGCCCTGGGAGACACCGGCAGGATGTGTGTGGAGGCGTCTCAGGGCATCACCACCCTGCTCATCAGAGACTGCCAGAGGACCGATGCTGACACCTACACCATCACAGCCAGGAACACCACCGGTTCCAAGGACTGCAAGTTTAGCCTGAAGGTGGTGGGCCGGCCGGGGGTCTGTACGGGACCCATCAAGTTTGACGAGATCACGGCTGACGGTATCACCCTGGAGTGGGGTCCGCCCAAGGATGATGGGGGCGCAGAGGTGTCTAACTACATCGTAGAGAAGAGGAGGACCACGGACAACAAGTGGGCCACGGTGGCCTCGGCCATCCAGAAAAACACCATGAGGGTAATCAGGCTCCATGATGGAATAGAGTACATCTTCAGAGTGTTCGCTGAGAACAAATACGGAGTCGGAGAGCATCTGAGATCCGACCCAGTCATTGCCCAGCATCCATTCAGTGAGTAACTTTGAACCCAACATGATCTTCAGCCAATTGGTTTACATCAGGAATGCTGTCATGATGTTCTAAATTCTCTTCTATGCTTGTTCTCTAGATGTTCCCGAAGCTCCTGCTCCTCCAGAGATTGTCAGCATCCGCCATGAATCTGCCATCCTGACCTGGAATGACCCCACAGACTCTGGGGGCTCCCCAATCACTGGTAACATAACATAACTCTTCATTATTACTGGTCATATATAATGCTAAATTATTACTAATAATATAGAATGATTTGTTATTAATAATAATATGTGATTAAGTGATTAATTATTACTGATAGTGTATACTGTAAGTTGTCAGTTTAGCTGATTGACCAAGATGAATGAACTATGTGTGTGTGTGTGTGTGTGTGTGTGTGTGTGTGTAGGATACCATGTGGAGTTCAAAGAGAGGAACAGTCTGATGTGGAAGAGGGCCAGTAAGACTCCTCTGAGGGTGAAGGAATGCAGGGTCACTGGCCTCATTGAGGGGCTGGAGTACGAGTTCCGGGTCATGGCCATGAACATGGCTGGCCTGGGGAAAGCCAGCAAGGTGACTGAAGCTGTGGTTGCTCTGGATCCTATCGGTGAGTTCACTGCTTATGCTCGGAGGTTACTCAATTTGACCTGTTGAAATATAAGGTTGGCTCACCCTGCTAGTGTGCTAACCACATATGTAATAGGACTATAAGGTTGGCTCACCCTGCTAGTGTGCTAACCACATATGTAATAGGACTATAAGGTTGGCTCACCCTGCTAGTGTGCTAACCACATATGTAATAGGACTTTTTAGTGACCTGGGTTCAATTCCAATCTGCGGTCCTATGATACATGCCATTCCCTCTCTTCTTCAACCCACTTTGCTGTCTTGAGGGCCCTGTCCATAAAAGCACAGAAGCCCCTACAGGTATATTTAAATGCTGATGTGTATGTGATGTTTGGTTGTCTCCCAGATCCTCCAGGCAAGCCTGATGTGATCAACGTCACCAGGAGCTCAGTGACTCTGATGTGGACGGCGCCCAAGTACGATGGTGGCCACAAGCTGACAGGGTACATGGTAGAGAAGCTGGAGGCCGGAACCAAGGCCTGGACCAAAGCCAACCACATCAACATCCATCACTGTGCCTTCACCGTCACCCAACTGACAGAGGGAGCTCAGTACGAGTTCAGGATCAGAGCTAGGAACGCTGCTGGAGCTATCAGCACTGCCTCTGAACCCACAGAGCTACTCACCTGCAAGGACGAATATGGTAGGACAGAGAGCATAATGAGACAAAGCATCTAAAAATATTGCATATACATTCGTAGTGTTAACAGTAAATGGTTATATAGTAATCAACTTGCTGTTCTTTTGTGTGCTACAGAGCCTCCATCCATCACCATCGACCCAGAGATGAAAGATGTTTCTGTGAGGGCTGGTGACACAATTGTCATCTCTGCCTCCAAGATCCTTGGTAAACCTCCCCCCACAGCTGTGTGGTCCAAGGGTGGTCGTGAGTTAAAGAACTCTGACATTGTCACCATCACCAGCACCCCCACCTCCTCCACCATGTCCATCAAGTACGCCAGCAGGAAGAACACAGGAGAGTACACCATCACCGCCAGCAACCCCTTCGGTATCAAGGAAGACCACATCAAGGTCAAAGTCCTGGACATCCCTGGACCTCCAGGCCCAATTGAGGCCAGCAACATTTCAGCTGAGAAGTGTACCCTGACTTGGCTTCCACCTGATGAAGATGGAGGCTGCTCCATTAAATGCTACGTCCTGGAGAAGAGAGAGACCAGCCGCCTGCTATGGACCAAGCTAGCCGAAAATGTCATGGATTGCAGATATGTGGCAAGCAAGTTGATCAAGGGCAATGAGTACATCTTCAGAGTGTCTGCTGTCAACCAGTACGGCACTGGAGACTCCATGCAGTCTAGTGCAATCAAAATGATCGACAGTTACTGTAAGTATAAACTATTACGCTTGGGTAAATGCTACATAAGTACAAGATTTTCCAAATATCTATCTAAAATTCTATCATAAAAGGAACAATGGTTTTGTTCTTCCTCCAGGCGCACCCGGCCCACCATCAACCCCAGAGGTTGATAACATCAGCCGAAACTCTGTCACCATTTCTTGGAAGAGACCAATTGTGGACGGAGGAAGTGACATCAGAGGATATTGTGTGGAAAGGAAGGAGAAGAAAGGGATGCGCTGGGTGAGAGCGTGTAAAAGGACAGTCCCTGACTTGCGTTTCAAGGTGCAGGGTCTGAGTGAGGGAGTTGAGTATGAGTTCAGAGTGACTGCGGAGAACAAGGCTGGCTTTGGGGCACCCAGTGAGCCTTCTCACCCAGTTATGACCAAGGATATCGTATGTAAGTAAAACTTTAACCTAACTGACCAAAGTGGCAGTTGTATTGATTTATATATATATATTATTATATATATTTATATATTTACCAAATTATACTAAATATGCATATTTTTTACTTCACATCAGATCCACCTGGCCCTCCATCCAACCCCAGAATCACAGACACTACAAGAACTACAGCCACATTCAGCTGGGGTCGCCCTCATTATGATGGAGGTCTGAATGTGGATGGATACATTGTTGAGTACAAGAAGGAGGGACACGATGACTGGGAAACAGCAACACAGACACTTCTTAGAATCACAGAATACGTTATTGGCAACCTCCAGAAGGGAGGAAAGTACCACTTCAGAGTCAGAGCTGTGAACTCTGAGGGAGTTGGAGAACCTGCAGAAGTTGAGAAGGTGATCGATCTAATTGATCAGGAAACCCTACCAGACTTTGAGCTTGATGCTGAGCTGAGAAGAACCCTGGTGGTCAGGTGTCGCGCCTCCATACGCCTGTTTGTTCCCATCAAGGGACGTCCCGTTCCTGATGTGACCTGGAGTAAAGATGACACCAACCTGAAGATGCGCGCTCACATTGACACCACAGAGTCCTATACACTGCTGGTCATCCCTGACTGCACCAGATATGATGCTGGCAAATATAACCTTTGCCTGGAAAATGTTGCTGGAAGGAAGACTGGCTTTGTGAATGTCAAGGTTCTGGACACACCTGGACCCCCCATCAACCTCAAACCCAGAGAGATCACCAAGAGTAGCATCACCCTACAATGGGAATTCCCCATTATCGATGGTGGATCCAAGATTCACAACTACATCATTGAGAAAAGAGATGCTACCAAGAAAGCCTACACAGTTCTGAGCACTAAATGGCAGAAATGTTCCTTCAAGATTCCTGACTTGGAAGAGGGTTCTTACTACTATTTCCGTGTATCTGCTGAAAACGACCTTGGAGTGGGTGAGCCTGCTGAAACCCCAGAGCCCATCCGGGCATCCCAGGCCCCCTCGGCTCCTGAGGATCTGTATGTCACAGATGTATCTTCAGACAGTGCTAGCCTAGCCTGGACCAAGCCACTGCATGATGGTGGTACCTTGATCACAGGATATGTCATTGAAGCCCAGAAGAAGGACACGGACCAATGGGTCCATGTGGCTGCCATCAAGGCCCTGGACTACATTGTCACAGATCTGACAGAGGGCGCGGAATATATGTTCCGCATAATGGCAGTTAATGCATCAGGCAGGAGCGATCCTCGTGAAAGCAGGCCAGCCATAATTAAAGAACAGACAAGTGCACCATCATTTGACCTGCGTAGTGTCTACCAGAAGACTGTGATTGCTAAGGCTGGGGACAGAGTCAAGGTGGAGATCCCAGTGCTTGGCAAACCCAGACCTGTTGTTTCCTGGAAGAAGGAAGACACAACGTTGAAGGAGACACAGAGGATCAATACAGAAACCACGGCTACCTCCACGATCCTCAATATTAATGAAATCAAGAGGACAGATGGAGGCCAGTATTCCATCATTGGGAAGAACCTCCTGGGCACCATCACTGAAACCATCACAGTCCTCGTCCACGACATTCCTGGACCTCCCACTGGACCCATTAAGATAGAAGAGGTATCATGTGATTATGTTCTCCTGTCCTGGGAGGGACCAGAGAATGATGGAGGTGTTCCCATCAACAACTACATTGTTGAGATGAGGGAGACCATCGGCACCTCCTGGATGGAGCTGGCAGCTACAGTTATTCGGACCACATTCAAAGCAGCCCGTCTGACCACAGGAGTACAGTACCAGTTCCGTATCAAGGCGCAGAACAGATATGGCATTGGACCCTCCATTGTTTCTGAGTCAGTTGTTGCTGCATATCCATTCAATGCCCCGGGCCAGCCGGGTACACCGGCTGTAACATCTTTCAACAAGGATTCCATGACTCTGAGCTGGAATGAGCCCTCCTCAGACGGAGGCAGCCCGATCCTGGGCTACCATGTGGAGAGGAAGGAGAAGAACAGCATTCTGTGGCAGAAGATAAGCAAGGCATTGGTTGTTGGAAATATCTTCAAATCAACAGGCCTTGTTGATGGTATCGCATATGAATATCGTGTCATTGCTGAAAACATGGCTGGCTTGAGCAAAGCTAGCAAGCCCTCTGAGACCATGTATGCTTTGGACCCCATAGACCCCCCAAGCAGACCCATGGCTCTGAATATCACTAGACATGAAGTGACTGTCTCATGGACAAAACCAGAGGGAGATGGTGGATTCTCCATCACTGGATACACAGTAGAAAGAAGAGAGCTCCCCAATGGACGCTGGCTTAAAGCTAATTTTAACAACATCCTGGAGACTATTTACACGGTCAGTGGTCTGACTGAGGATGCCACTTATGAGTTCCGTGTTTGTGCCAGAAACTCTGCAGGAGCTGTGAGCACCCCATCTCAACCATCAGAGGAGATCACATGCAGAGATGACATTGAGGAACCCAGGCTTGATGTTGACTCTTCCTACAGCAGCACAGTTATGGTCATGGCAGGAGAGGTGTTCAAACTGGAGGCCAACGTGAGCGGTAGACCTATTCCCTCATTGGTATGGTCCAAAGATGGTAAAGAGCTTGAGGACACAGCCAAACTGGAAATCAAGTCCTCTGACTTCCACACAACTCTGATTAGCAAGGACTCTTTGAGAAGAGATGGTGGAGCCTTTACTCTGACAGCAAGCAACCCGGGTGGTTTTGCCAAGTTTACATTCAATGTTAAGGTGCTTGACAGACCTGGACCGCCAGATTGTCTCACTGTGTCTGACATCGCTGCTGAAAAGTGTGTTCTCAACTGGCTTCATCCCCCACATGATGGTGGTGCTAAGATCGAGTATTTTATCATTCAGAGGCGTGAGACTAGTAGGCTCGCTTGGACCAATGTGGCTACAGACCTTCAAGCCAATAGGTTCAAGGTTACAAAGCTTCTGAAGGGCAATGAGTATGTATTCAGGGTCATGGCTGTAAACAAGTATGGCGTTGGTGAGCCTGTGGAATCAGAAGCTGTCATTTGTGTCAACCCCTATGTTGTTGCTGACCAACCCCAGCAGCCCGAGGTCACTACCATCACTAAGGACTCCATGGTGGTCTGCTGGGAGCGCCCAGAGCATGATGGAGGTAGCAGCATCAACACCTACATTGTGGAGAGGAGAGATAAGACTGGCCTACGCTGGGTCAAATGCAACAAGAGGACAGTAACAGATCTCAGATTCAAGGTGTCTGGCCTTACGCCAGGACATGAATATGAATTCAGAATTCTAGCTGAAAACAATGCTGGTTTGAGCCAACCTAGTCCTTCCAGTCCCTTCTACAAAGCCATCGACACTATTTTCCAGCCAGGACCCCCTGGCAACCCCAGAGTACTGGACACCACCAAGTCCTCCATCACTGTTGCCTGGAACAAGCCCGTCTATGATGGCGGTTCAGAAATCACTGGCTATATTGTGGAGACTTGCCTTCCAGAGGAAGATGAATGGACTATCCACACTCCAAAGAGAGGATGGACTGCCACCTCCTTTACCATCACCAGCCTGAAGGAAAACCAGGAATATAAAATCAACATTTGTGCCACTAACTGTGAAGGTGTAGGAGAGCCAGCTGCCGTGCCTGGAACACCCAAATCCGAGGACAGGCTGCTTCCTCCAGAGATTGAGCTTGGAGCAGAGCTCCGTAAGGTGGTCTGCATCAGGGCCTGTAGCACCCTCAGGCTGTTTGTCCCCATCAAGGGAAGACCAGCGCCTGAAGTTAAATGGTCCAGAGAACATGGGGAATCCCTGGATAAGGCCAACATTGAAATTACTCCTTCTTTCACCACTCTCCAGGTGGAGAACGTGGACAGGTTTGATGGAGGTAAATATATGGTTACTGTTGAGAATGCCTCAGGAAGCAGGACAGCCTTTGTCAATGTAAGAGTGTTTGATACTCCTGGAGCACCTCAGAAACTAGTGATCAAAGAGGTCACCAGAGATTCAGTCTCCCTTGTGTGGGATGCTCCCCTTATTGATGGTGGCTCGAGAGTCCGCAACTACATTGTTGAGAAAAGAGAGTCAACCAGGAAGGCCTACTCAACAGTCTGTGCAAGCTGTCACAAATCCAGCTGGAAAGTTGGAGATCTTGAGGAGGGAAAACTTTACTTCTTCAGAATCTTGGCTGAAAACGAGTATGGTATCGGTCTCCCAATAGAGACTATGGAACCAGTTAAAGCATCAGAGAAGCCTCTGCCACCAGGAAAGGTGTCCCTACTGGATGTCACAGGCAGAAGCGTCACTCTGTCTTGGGAGAAACCTGACCATGATGGAGGCAGCAGGATAACAGGCTACATTGTTGAGATGCAGGGTAAAGGCAGTGACAAGTGGACCCAAGTTATGGTCTCCAAGTCAAATGAGACAGTTGTGTCTGGCTTGACTCAAGGAGAGGAGTACATGTTCCGTATCTCGGCAACCAATGAGAAGGGAATGAGTGACCCTCGTGCCCTCAGTATGCCGGTTGTGGCTAAAGATCTTGTAATTTCCCCAACCTTCAAGCTGATTTTCACCACCTTCAGCGTACTGGCAGGAGATGATCTGAAGATAGATGTACCATATGCTGCTTTTCCAAAGGCTGCAGTTACTTGGCTCAAGGATGGTGTTGCTCTTAAGGAAACAACTAGAGTCAACGCTGAAGCTTCTGAGAAGAAACTTCACATGGTCATCAGGGAGGCCTGCAGAGATGATGTAGGAACATACACCATTAAATTGAGCAACACCGCAGGGGAGGCTAGTACAGACATTAGTGTTATTGTTCTGGATAAGCCTGGTCCACCCACCGGTCCTATCAAACTGGATGAGGTCACTGCTGACAGCCTGGTCTTGTCCTGGAATCCGCCAGAATGTGACGGAGGCTGCTCCATTAACAATTATGTTGTTGAAAAGAGAGACACATCCACCACTAACTGGCAGATTGTGTCTGCTACAGTAGCACGAACCACCATTAAAGCAGCTCGTCTGAAAACTGGATCTGAGTACCAGTTTAGGATTGCTGCCGAGAATCGATATGGCAAGTCTTCAGTTCTGCTTTCCGAGACCATTGTAGCTCAATATCCATTTGAGGTACCCAGTCAGCCACGGTCTGCGGAAGTCCAGTCGGCCACCAAGGAAAATATGGTGATTGTATGGGAGAAACCTAGCAATGATGGTGGAAGCAATGTTCTAGGCTATCATGTGGAGCTCAAAGAGAGGAATAGTATCCTCTGGGCCAAACAGAACAAACAGATTATCCCAGAGACCAGGTTCAAGGCTGCTGGCCTTGAGGAGGGTATTGAATATGAGTTTAGAGTTTATGCTGAGAACATTGTTGGCCTTAGCAAGGCTAGTAAAGTGACTGAGATGCAAGTCGCCAGAGACCCATGTGGCAGCCCAGGAAAGCCAGAAGCTGTTATTGTCACCAGAAACCAGGTGACTCTGAAATGGACCAAGCCTGAGTATGATGGTGGCAGCAAGGTCACCGGGTATGTGGTGGAGAAGAAGGAGGGAGCAGATGGCCGCTGGATGAAGGCCAGCTTTGCTAATGTTATCGAGACTCAGTTTGTTGCCACAGGCCTGGTTGAGGACCAGCTCTATGAGTTCCGGGTTATTGCCAGGAATGCAGCTGGTGTCCTTAGCAAGCCTTCTGACAGCACTGGAAGTATTACTGCGAAGGATGAGGTGGATCCCCCCAAGATTGACCTGGATTCCAAGTACTCCCAGGCTGTAGTGGTAAATGCTGGAGAGACATTTAAACTTGAGGCTGGATTCTTTGGTAAACCTGTTCCCACTGTCCACTGGATGAAAGGCAACCAAGAGATTGCTGAAGCAGCCCGCTTAGAGATTAAGAACACTGACTTTACAGCCTGTCTGATCGGCAAGGAGGCAATCCGTGTGGATGGTGGTCAATACACATTGCTTGTGAAGAATGTTGGAGGGGAAAAATCTGTGAACATTAATGTTAAGGTTCTAGATAGACCAGGCCCTCCAGCAGGCCCTATATCTATCTATGGAGTCAGCAGTGAGAAGTGCTCCATTGCCTGGAAGTCCCCCCTGCAGGATGGTGGCAGTGATATTTCCCATTACATTGTGGAAAGGAGAGAGACAAGCAGATTAGTCTGGACTGTTGTTGACCCTAAAGTTCAGACCTTGAACCTCAAGATCACTAAGCTTCTTCCTAGTAATGAGTACATATTCAGAGTGATCCCAGTCAATAAATACGGAATTGGCGAGCCTCTGGAATCTGAGTCAATGATTGCCAGAAACCCATTCGTCACCCCTCACCCACCAACAGAGGTGGAAGTGTCTACCATCACCAAAGACTCCATGGTGGTGACTTGGGAGAGGCCAACTAACGATGGTGGCAATGCCATCCAAGGATACATAGTTGAGAAGCGTGACAAAGAAGGCGTGAGATGGACAAGATGTAACAAGCGCACCGTCTGCGAGCTTCGCTTCAGAGTCACAGGCCTTCTGGAAAACCGCAGCTATGAGTTCCGAGTTTCAGCTGAGAACGCTGCAGGCATCGGCACACCTAGCCCTGCAACAGTCTACTACAAAGCTCTAGATCCCATCTTTAAACCAGGTCCACCCAACAACCCCAAGGTGGTGGACTCATCCAGAACAACTGTCTCCCTGACATGGGGAAAACCCATCTATGATGGTGGCTGTGAGATTCAAGCCTACATTGTGGAGGCCTGTAATGGAGCTGATGAGTGGTTTATGTGCACTCCTTCCACTGGAATCACTGACACCAAGTTCACAGTCACCAAGCTGCTGGAGAAACACGAGTACCAATTCAGAGTGTGTGCCATCAACAAGGTTGGTATCGGAGAGCATGCCGATGCCCCTGGGAAGATCCTCCTGGAGCAGAAACTGGAGGCTCCTGACCTTGACCTGGACACTGACATGAGAAAGATGATCAACATCAGGTCAGCCAGCACCCTCAGGCTGTTTGTTCCTGTGAGGGGACGCCCTGCTCCTGAAGTGAAATGGGGCAAAGCAGAGGGGGAGATCAAAGAGACTGCCCAGATTGACAACACAGGCAGCTATGCTTCTCTTGTTATTGAGAATGTGGACAGATTTGACAGCGGCAAGTACACGCTCACAGCAGAGAATGCCAGTGGAGTAAAGTCTGTCTTCATTAGTGTTAGAGTCTTGGACTCACCAAGCCCTCCAAATAATTTCACGGTTAAAGAAATCACCAAAAATTCTGTCACATTGACCTGGGAGCCTCCACTCTTGGACGGAGGTTCCAAAATCAAACACTACATTGTGGAGAAACGTGAGAGTACCAGAAAAGTCTATTCCCCCATCACCACCTGCAACCGGATGTCTTGGAAGGTTGAACCTCTTCCAGAGGGCGGAATTTTCTTCTTTAGAGTCCTGGCTGAGAATGAATATGGTATTGGCCTCCCTGCTAAAACCATAGAACCAGTGAAGATTTCAGAGAAGCCCCAGCCCCCTGGTAAAGTTAGTGTAGTTGATGTTACTCGAAAGAGCGTGACCCTGTCCTGGGAGAAACCTGAATATGATGGAGGCAGCAGGATCAGCCACTACGATGTGGAGTTGGCACCAAAGGATAGTGAGGCATGGACTGTATGTGCAAGTGTGAAGGCACTCGAGACCATGGTTACCAACCTGCAGAAGAATGAAGAGTATCAGTTCAGAGTTACTGCTGTAAACGAAAAGGGAAGAAGTGATGCCAGACAACTTGCTCAAATAGTCATAGCCAAAGACCTTGTGATTGAGCCTTCCTTGAGGCCCAAATTGAGTACCTACAGTGTCCAGGTAGGCTATGATTTGAAGGTGGAGGTGCCAATTGCTGGCCATCCCAAGCCAACTATTGCTTGGACCAAGGATGGAGCTGCCCTGAAACAGACCACAAGAGTAAATGTCACCGACTCTGCTCATCATACCACCCTGACCATCAAAGACGCCACTAGAGAGGATGGAGGCATGTACAGCATTAACATCGCCAACGCATTGGGATCAAAGGATGCCACTATTGAGGTGATAACACTGGACAAGCCGGGTCCACCCACAGGCCCCGTCAAGTTAGAGGACATTAGTGCTGAGAGCATCACTCTCAACTGGGAGCCACCCATGTACACAGGTGGCTGCCAGATCTCCAACTATGTTGTTGAGAAGAGGGATACAACCACCGTCAGCTGGGTGGTGGTGTCTGCCACTGTTGCAAGAACAACACTCAAAGTGTCCAATCTGAAGACGGGTGCTGAGTACCAATTCAGAATCTATGCTGAGAACAGGTATGGAAAGAGTTATGCCATTGACTCAGAGCCAGTTCTGGCCCAGTATCCTTTCCAGGAGCCTGGACCACCAGGAACACCATTTGTGTCTTCATACACAAAGGATTATATGGTGGTGGAGTGGCATAAACCTCCATCCGATGGAGGCAGTGCTATCCTGGGCTACCACATGGAAAGAAAAGAAAAGAACAGTATCCTCTGGACCAAAATCAACAAATCTCTCATCCAGGACTGCAGGTACAAATCTGCACCCTTGGAGGAGGGAATTGAGTATGAGTACCGGGTCTACGCTGAGAATATTGTTGGAATTGGAAAATGCAGCAAAGTTTCAGAAGTGTGTGTGGCCCGTGATCCTTGTGATCCTCCTGGCCGCCCAGAAGCTATTATTGTCACCAGACATTCAGTGAAGCTGAGGTGGAGCTCTCCCCAGTATGACGGCGGTAGCCTTGTTACTGGGTATGTTGTGGAGAAACGTGACCTGCCTGAAGGACGCTGGATGAAGTCTAGCTTCGCTAACATCATTGACCATGAATTCACAGTCCTGGGTCTGACTGAGGACTGTAAATATGACTTCAGAATCATTGCAAGGAATGCAGCTGGAGCTGTTAGCAAGCCCTCTGAGAGTACGGGCTCCATCACTGCCATGGACGAGGTGGAGACACCTAAATGTGAAACCGATGCCATATACAATCAGACTATTGTTATCAATGCTGGAGAATGCTTCAGTCTGGAGGCCAGTGTGGAGGGAAAACCCATCCCCACTGCCCAGTGGTTCAAAGGAAATGTTGAGGTGGAGAACTCAGCCAGAGCTGAGATCAAGAACACAGACTTCAAGGCTCTGCTTCTTGTGAAGGATGCCATTAGAGTGGATGGTGGTCAGTACACTCTGGTCCTGTCCAATGTAGCTGGAACTAAGACTGTTCCATTCAGTGTGAAGGTTCTGGACCGACCTGGCCCATCAGAGGGACCTCTCACAGTTGGGAACGTCACAGAGGAGAAGTGCTCTCTGTCTTGGCTACCACCCAGGCATGATGGTGGAGCTAGCATCTCCCACTACATTATTCAGAAGAGGGAGACAAGTCGCTTGGCATGGACTGTTGTCTCCAGCGACTGTGGAGCTACGATGTTCAAAGTCACCAAGCTGCTCAAGGGCAATGAGTACATCTTCAGAGTCATGGCGGTCAACAAATATGGTGTTGGTGAACCACTAGAGTCGACACCCGTCATCATGAGGAATCCATTTGTTCCTCCTGGTGCACCTCAAGAGCTGGAGATCACCAATATCACCAGGGACTCCATGACTGTCTGTTGGACTCGCCCTGAAGCCACTGGAGGCAGTGACATTGCCGGCTATATTGTGGAGAAGAGAGACAGAGCCGGAGTGAGGTGGACTAAGTGTAACAAACGCAGAGTCACAGATTTGCGTTTCAGAGTGACTGGCCTAACTGAAGACCATGAGTATGAGTTCAGGTTGTCTGCTGAGAATGCGGCTGGAGTGGGTCAACCTAGCCCAGCTACCCACTACCTCAAAGCCTGTGATCCTACATTTGAACCAGGCTGCCCCACAAATGTCCAAGTTCTGGACACTACTAAGAGCACTGTTAGTTTGGCTTGGCATAGGCCCATCTATGATGGTGGCTGTGAGATCCAAGGCTATGCTGTAGAAATTACCAAGGCTGATGAGGAGGAATGGACCATCTGCACCCCTCCTGCTGGAGTCATTGCTACCAAGTTCACTATTACCAAACTCATTGAGCACCAGGAATACAAGGTGCGCATCTGTGCTATTAACAAGCTTGGGGTGGGTGAACCCACAGAGCTCCAAGGAGTTGTAAAACCCATTGATAAAATGGATCCTCCAGAGATGATTCTGGATTCAGAGCTCAGAAAGGGGGTTGTTGTCCGTGCAGGGGGCTCCATGAGAATCCATGTCCCATTCAAGGGACGTCCTATTCCAGAGATCAGCTGGGCTAAGGAGGAAGGAGACCTTCCAGTCAAGGTCCAGATTGAGAATGGTGCTGATTACACACAACTTTCAGTAGATATCTGTGACAGGAATGATGCCGGAAAGTATATACTCAGTCTGGAGAACAGTGCAGGTACCAAGTCAGCCTTTGTCTCTGTCAAAGTACTGGACACTCCTGGATGTCCTCTGAACCTTATCGTTAAAGACATCAAGAGGGACTGTGTCACTCTAACATGGGAACCACCTCTTATTGATGGCGGTGCCAGAATCAAGAACTACCTGGTTGACAAGCGTGAATCAACCAGGAAGGCATATTCTAATGTAGACAACAAATGCACAAAGACAAGCTACCGCATCACCGGCCTGACTGAAGGTGCTATCTACTACTTTCGAGTCATGGCTGAGAATGAGTTTGGTGTGGGCATGCCCATCGAAACGCAAGACTCAGTTAAAACTTCTGAACCCCCACTATCTGTGGGCAAGATTACTCTGACTGAAGTGACAAAGACCAGCGCCTCTCTCTCCTGGGAGAAACCTGACTATGATGGAGGCAGCAGAATCATTGGATATTACATTGAGATGCAGCCCCAGGGCTCAGATGAGTGGGTAGTGGCCATGACAACCAAGACTTGTGATGGCACAGTCACAGGCCTCAGCACTGGGAAGGAATACCTGTTCAGAGTTTCAGCCTTCAATGAGAAGGGCAAGAGTGATCCCCGAGCTCTAGCTGCACCTGTTACAGCTAAGGATTTGACCATTCAGCCCAGCTTCAGGATGGCCTTCAACACATTCAGTGTTCAGACCGGAGAGGATCTGAAGATTGAAATTCCTGTGCTTGGACGGCCTGTACCTAAAGTAGAATGGAAGAAGGATGGACAGGCCATTAAGGAGACAACAAGACTGAATGTGTCCAGTACAGCATCTTCTACTATGTTGTGTATCAAGGATGCAAGCAAGGAAGACTCTGGCAAATACACTCTGACAGCTACCAGCGGTGCTGGAACAGCGACAGAGGAGATTACAGTTGTGATTCTGGATAAGCCTGGCCCACCCACAGGACCTTTGAAGATTGAAGAGGTTAGCTCTAACTATGTCACTCTCTCCTGGGAACCACCACAGTACACGGGAGGCTGCCAGATCAACAACTACATTGTAGAAAAGAGAGACACCACCACTACAGCATGGCAGATTGTGTCTGCTACTATCGCTAGAACCACAATCAAAGTTAGCAACCTTAGGACTTGCACTGAATACCAGTTCAGAGTGTCTGCTGAGAACAGATATGGAAAGAGTTCCTCCATCCTGTCTGCTGCTGTTGTTGCTCAGTATCCATTCAGTGAGCCAGCTGCTCCAAGTACACCATTCATCTCTGCTGCAACCAAGGACAACATGGTGGTTGAATGGAAACCTCCTTCAAACAACGGAGGAAGCCCTGTCCTTGGCTACCACCTGGAGAGAAAGGAAAAGAACAGCCTGCTATGGACCAGACTCAACAAGCTCCTCATCCCTGATGCCCGCTACAAGACAACAGAGCTGGAGGAAGGTATTGAGTATGAATTCAGAGTTTATGCTGAGAATGTTGCTGGGCTCAGCCCTGCTAGCAAGGTCTCTGAGAGCACAGTAGCCAGAGATCCCTGCGACCCACCAGGCCCCCCAGAGGCGATCGTCATTGCCAGGAACCATGTGACTCTCCAGTGGACCAGGCCCCAGTATGATGGCGGCAGCGCCATCACTGGCTACATAGTGGAGAGAAAGAAGCAGCCAGACCCCCGTTGGATGAAGGCTAGCTTTACCAATATCTTAGAAACTCAGTTCACATATCCCAACATGACTGAAGACTGTGTCTATGAGTTCAGAGTCATTGCCAGGAATGCAGCCGGCATCTTGAGTGCTCCCTCTCAGAGCACAGGGCAAATTACTGCAAAGGATGAAACTGAAGCTCCAAATGCCACCATGGATCCTAAATTCAAGGATCTTACTATTGTCCATGCTGGGGAGACATTTGTTATTGATGCCGACTACACTGGCAAACCTCTGCCTGATATCATGTGGCTCAAGGATGGAAAGGAAATTGACCAGACGACACCCAGAATGGAGGTCAAGAGCACTCTCACACACACCATCCTGACAGTAAAGGAATGCATCCGAGTAGACGGTGGCCATTTTGTCCTCAAACTCAGCAATGTGGGAGGAGTCAAAATTATTCCAGTCAATGTGAAGGTTCTAGATAGACCGGGTCCGCCTGATGGACCTCTGGAGGTTAAAGGAGTCACGGCTGAGAAGTGTTACCTCCACTGGAGCCACCCTACACATGACGGCGGAGCCAGCATCTCCCACTACATCATTGAGAAGAGGGAAACCAGCCGCTTATCCTGGACCATGGTGGAGCCCAAGATCCAAGCAGTTAGCTACAAGATCACTAAACTACTGCCTGGTAATGAGTACATCTTCAGAGTAACTGCTGTGAATAAGTTTGGTGTTGGTGAGCCTTTGGAATCGGAGCCTGTGATTGCTCGTAATCCCTTCACTACTCCCAGTGCTCCATCCACACCTGAGGCCAGTGCTATCACGAGGGACTCCATTGTGCTAACCTGGGAAAGACCTGAGGATAACGGTGGAGCAGAGATTGATGGATACATCTTAGAGAAACGTGACAAGGAGGGCATCAGATGGACCAAGTGCAACAAGAAAAGGTTGAATGACATCAGGTTCAGATGTGCAGGCCTCAATGAGGGACACTCCTATGAGTTTAGAGTCTCTGCTGAAAATGCTGCTGGTATAGGCAAGCCTAGCGCTCCCACCGATTATATCAAGGCCTGTGATGCCACCTACCCACCAGGTCCTCCCAACAACGCTAAGGTAACCGACCACTCCAGTTCCACAGTCTCTTTGTCCTGGTCCAGACCCATCTATGATGGTGGAGCACCAATCAAGGGATATGTTGTGGAGATGAAGGAGGCAGCAGATGACGAATGGATTGTGTGCACACCACCCACCGGAGTCCAAGCCACTCACTACACAGTCAAGAGATTGAAAGAAAATGCAGAGTACAACTTCCGCATCTGTGCTTTGAACATCGAAGGAGTGGGAGAGCATGTGGACCTGCCTGGTTCTGTGATTGCTGCTGAGAAACTGGAGGCCCCCGAGATAGAACTGGATGCTGACCTGAGGAAGATGGTGAATGTCCGCGCCAGCGCTACATTGCGTCTGTTTGTCCCCATCAAAGGAAAGCCTGAGCCTGAGGTGAAATGGTCTAAGGTTGATGGAACCCTGACTGAGCGTGCTCAGATTGAAGTCACCAGCTCCTACACAATGCTCCTTATTGACAATGTTGACAGATTTGATACTGGTAAATATGTGTTGACCCTGGAAAACCTCAGTGGCTCCAAATCAGCCTTCATTAATGTCAGAGTTCTGGACTCTCCAAGCACTCCTATGAACCTGACGGTGAAGGATGTCAAGAGAGACTCAGTCTCCCTCTCCTGGGAACCTCCTCTTATTGACGGTGGGGCTAAGATCTCCCACTACATTGTGGAGAACAGAGAGCAGAAGAGAATGGCATTCACCAGCATATGCAACAACTGTGTGAGGAACTCTTACATTGTTTCTAATCTTCAAGTGGGAGGTCTGTACTATTTCCGCGTGCTGGCTGTCAACGAGCTGGGTGTGGGTCTGCCTGCCTCCACAGAAGCTGTGAAGATCTCTGAAATACCACTGCCTCCTGGAAAGATCACTGTGGTTGATGTAACACGTCACACTGTCAGCCTGTCCTGGGAGAAGCCCGACCATGATGGAGGCAGCAAGATCTCCCACTACATTGTAGAGATGCAGCCTAAGGGAGATGATAAATGGACTGTGTGTAGTGAGATCAAAGCACTGGAAGCCACTATTGATGGACTTACAACTGGAGAAGAATACTCTTTCAGGGTTACTGCCGTGAATGACAAGGGCAAGAGTGATGCCAAGCCACTTGCAAGCCCCGTGGTGGTGATGGATATCACTATTGAACCCATTATCAATCTGCTGTTCAACACCTACAGTGTGAAGTCTGGAGATGACCTGAAGATCGATGTGCCTTTCAGAGGCCGACCTGATCCTGAGGTGTCCTGGAAGAAGGATGGACATGTCCTGAAGCAGACCACCAGGGTCAATGTTCTCACATCCAAAACTTCATCCAGGATTGTGATCAAGGACACAACTAAGGAGGATATCGGAAAGTATGAAATTGTCCTGACAAACACAGTTGGTACCAAATCAGCTGAGATTTCTGTTATAATCCTGGACAAACCGGGTCCACCTAGCAACATAAAGGTTGATGAAGTGAGTGCAGATTTTGTTTGTCTGTCCTGGGATCCCCCAAGTTATGACGGTGGCTGCCAGATCAACAACTATGTGGTGGAGAAGAGAGACACCACTACAACTACATGGCAGATTGTCTCTGCCACAGTGGCCAGAACATCTATCAAAGTCTCCCGTCTCAACCAGGGCACTGAGTACCAGTTCCGCATCGCAGCAGAGAATCGCTATGGTAAGAGCCATGCCATTGACTCTGCTCCCATTGTTGCTCAGTATCCCTTCGAGCCCCCCGGCCCACCAACCAATATCCACATTGCCCATGCCACCAAGTCTGGCATGCTGGTGTTGTGGGGCAGACCTGCTAGCGATGGTGGAAGCCCTGTGATTGGATATCACATTGAATGTAAAGATCAGAGCAGCATCCTCTGGGCAAAGGCCAACAGAGGCCTGCTCGCAGAGAACCAGTTTAAGATGACAGGAATTGAAGAAGGTCTTCTTTATCAGTTCAGAGTCTACGCTGAGAATATTGCTGGCATTGGTCCATGCACTAAAGCAAGTGAGCCTGTCGCTGCCAGGGACCCATGTGACCCCCCACACAACCTCCAGGTTACCAACATCACCAGAACCTCTGTCTCCCTCCTCTGGGAAAGACCTGACTATGACGGTGGAGCCAAGGTTGTTGGCTATATTGTGGAGCGAAGAGAGCTTCCTGATGGACGCTGGCTGAAGTGCAATTTCGCAAATCTGCTAGACACCTACTTTGATGTCACAGGCCTCACAGAAGATTTGCAGTATGACTTCCGTGTCATTGCTAAGAATTCTGCTGAGCTGTTGAGCACTCCCTCTGAGGGAACAGGGCCTATCACAGTCAAGGATGATGTAGATCCACCCACTATTATTTTAGACGATAAGTTGCGACAATTGGTTGTTGTCAAGGCAGGAGAGATCATTAAGATTGATGCTGACATCACAGGCCGTCCCCTCCCTGTTGTCTCCTGGTCCAAGGATGGAAAGGAGATTGAGGCCAAAGCTAGGTGTGAAATAACCTCCACCAACTTCAAAACCACCCTCATAGTGAGAGACATTATCCGGAGAGACTCTGGCCAGTACATTCTGACCCTGCAGAACGTCGCAGGGACCAGAGCGGTGGCTATCAACTGTAAGGTCCTGGACAGGCCTGGGCCCTCCTCTGGACCACTGGCGGTGTCTGGTCTGAGGGCAGAGAAATGCACCCTGACCTGGGGACCTCCTCAAGAGAATGGAGGTGCTGAGATCATGCACTATATTGTGGAGAAACGGGAAACCAGCCGCCTGGCTTGGACGCTGGTCTACGGCGAAATGAAGGCCACCACGTGCAAAGTGATTAAGCTGCTCAAAGGAAATGAGTACATCTTCAGAGTCAGAGGTGTGAACAAGTATGGAGATGGTGAGGCCCTGGAGAGTGAGCCTACCAAGGCTATGGATCCCTTCACCATCCCGGCTGCTCCAACTAACGTGCAGGTCACCGCCGTCACCAGTGAAGCCATGACTATCTGCTGGGAGAGGCCGGCCTCTGATGGTGGCAACAGCATATCTGGTTATGTCATCGAAAAAAGGGAGAAGACTGGTCTTCGTTGGTGTCGCGTCAACAAGAAGCCTGTCTACGACCTGAGAGTCAAGGCCTCCCATCTGCGTGATGGCTGTGAATATGAGTACAGAGTTTTTGCAGAGAATGCTGCTGGTCTCAGTGCTTCCAGCACCCCCTGCCCACTCACCAAGGCTGAGGATACACAGTTCCTGCCTTCTCCCCCTGCTAAGCCCAAGATCATTGACTCTTCCAAGACTACTGTTACTCTATCCTGGAACAAACCACTGTTTGATGGTGGATCACCTGTGACTGGCTACAGGGTAGAATACAGGAATACATTTGATGATGAATGGATTATTGGTGTCCAGAGCACTAAAAACACAGAGTTCACAGTGGTAGGGCTCACTGCTGGGACTGAATATGTGTTTGTTGTCAAATCTATCAACAAGGTTGGAGTCAGTGAGCCTAGCCCTGAGTCAGACACACAGGTAGCCAAAGAGAGAGAGGAAGAGCCAGTTTTTGATATCAGCAATGAGATGAGGAAGACTCTGATTGTAAGGGACGGGAGCTCCTTTACAATGACAGTGCCCTTCAGAGGCAAGCCTGTTCCCAATGTGACGTGGACTAAGGCAGATGTGGACCTGAGGGTCCGTGCAGTTATCGACACTACAGACACCTTTACCTCCATCACCCTGGAGAAGGCAACCCGCGAGGACTCTGGCAAGTACACCATTACCCTGTCCAACGTGGTAGGAACCTCCACTCTGACACTTAATGTTAGAGTCCTGGACTCCCCTGGACCCGCGGTTAATGTGGAGGTCAAGGACGTGACCAGGACCTCTGCTACAGTGACCTGGGATATGCCAGAGAATGAGGGAGGTGGACCAGTGAAGAACTACCTGGTGGATATCCGAGAGGCCAGTAAGAAGGGTTGGACCAGGCTGACTGACACCTGTCACAGACTCACCTACAAGGTTTCAGACCTCCAAGAGGGAGAGGTGTATTACTTCAAAGTGACAGGGGAGAACGAGTATGGTGTTGGTGTTTCTGCAGCAACCAAGGAGGGAACCAAGATTACAGGTACTACATACATTACATTTTTAAATCGATGTACTCATTACAAATTGTGGCTAGATGGCTAGAATGTTGAAGCTGTAGAGCCTGAGTTTGTACTTACATTATTACATTTCATGTAATAAAAACACATGATTTTTTATTTTCAGAAAAACCAAGCCCACCACCGAAACTGGGTGTGACTGATGTGTCCAAGGAAAGCGTATCTCTGGCCTGGGCTAAACCAGAGCAGGACGGAGGCAGCAGGGTTACCAGCTACCTGGTGGAAGCCCTGGAGAAGGGCCAGGAGAAATGGGTCAAATGTGGTGTGACCAAGTTCATCCATTTCACTGTGTCTGGTCTGAGAGAGAATGCTGAGTACTTCTTCAGAGTCAGAGCTGAGAACCACGCTGGCTTCAGTGAAGCCAAAGACATGATCATACCTGTGGTGGTCAAAGACCAACTTGGTAGGTTTTACTGATTTCTAACAGTCAACACTTGCAACTCATTGTGATGATGTGTAGTATTAACACTTAAAGTATATTCTTCCTCTGTATATACATATTTAAAATATGTACTTTTATAATTATAACTTATAGCATCACTTATGCACTCACTGCACTTTCTGTATATATATGTATACTGTATATATACTGTGTATGTATATATATATATATATACTAATTTTGCTGATTTCTTTCCCCACTAGAATCTCCTGAGCTCAACATGAAGGATTTCCCACACAACACAGTGTACGTCCGTGCTGGCTCCAACCTCAAGTGTGAGATCCCACTTACTGGCAGACCTCTTCCCAAGGTCAGCCTGTCCAAGAATAACGTGCTCCTCAAGTCCACCATGAGGTTCAACTCTGAGGTCACCCCCGACAGCATCAAGATCACCCTGCGGGAGAGCATCGCTGGAGACTCTGGACGCTATGACATCACAGCCTCCAACTCCAGTGGAACTACAAAGACCTTTGTAAACATTGTAGTTCTGGACCGACCCAGTGCTCCACTTGGACCCGTGGAGCTCTCTGATGTCACAGAGGACAGTGTGGGCCTGAAGTGGTCTCCCCCAGCCTATGATGGTGGCAGCCCTATTACCAACTACGTCATCCTGAAGAGAGAAACTACCACTGCTAATTGGATAGAGGTTTCCTCTGCTGTTGCCCGCTGCACAATGAAGATCATGAAACTCACCACCGGTCTGGAGTATCAGTTCAGAATCAGAGCTGAGAACAGATATGGAATCAGCGAGCACATTGACTCACCACCCGTCTCTGTCAGCCTTCCTTACAGTAAGCTTTAGTTTCCTTTTCTGGTTGCTGTTCTCTACATCACAATGTCCTTCTGTTCCTGTTTTATTTATGTCTTTTTTATTTTCCCCCCTTTCCCCCCAGCATTCCCTGATGCTCCATCCACTCCAGAAATCACCAAGGTCACCAGAGAGACCATCAGCGTGGCCTGGAAGGAGCCCAAGTCTGATGGTGGCAGCCATGTGTTTGGTTACCATCTCCAGATGAAGGACAGGAACAGCATCCTGTGGCAGAAGGTCAACAAGACAGTAATTCGTGCCACACACTCCAAGGTTACCAACATCAATCCAGGGCTCATCTATGAATTCAAGGTCGCTGCAGAGAACGCCGCAGGAGTCGGCCCTGTCAGCAAGATCTCTGATGCTGTTCTGGCCATTGATGCATGTGGTGAGTGGTGGTCGACTTAAGATATTCTACTGCTTAGTCTATCCCAACATAAAAGATAAGGGTCTACTCTGCTGTGTTTAAACATGGTCACCCATCTGTTTCTCCAGAGCCTCCCATCAACATACACATCAGTGACATCACCAAACACTCCATCAGCCTGGCCTGGGAGAAGCCCAACTATGATGGTGGCTCCAAGATCACTGGCTATATCATAGAGAAGAGAGAGGACTTAAACAAACGATGGACCAAAACCAACCTGACTAACATCACAGATACACACTACACTATAACTGGTCTGACCCAGGACCAGAGCTATGAGTTCAGAGTGATGGCCAAGAATGCAGTGGGCTCCATCAGTAATCCATCCTCCATCGCTGGACCCGTTACCTGTGTGGACACATATGGTGGGTTGAACTCTGGAATGACAAAAAATGTTTAGCTGTTTTTATATGACTTCATCCCTGACTCCATATTTGTTGCAGATTATATATATGTGTGTGTGTGTGTGTGTGTGTGTGTGTGTGTGTTTATTTATGTGTATGTATTACTGTTATTGTTGTTGTTATTATTATTATTATTATTATTATTATTATTATTACTCACAGAGCACACAGTGGTAACATTCTTGAAAATGATCTTCCAGGTGCTCCAGAGATTGAAGTTTCCCAAGAGTACCTGAACGAGGTGAAATACAGAGCTGAGTCTGCTGTGGAGCTTAAGTTCTACATCACTGCTAAGCCCACTCCCACTATAGAGTGGTCCAAGGATGGCAAAGAGCTGAAACCTAACACCCAGCTCTCCTTCAAGCACTCTGTTGAGTCCACAAGTCTGTTCTTGAAGGACACCACTCGTCTTAACTCTGGTACCTATGAAGTCAAGGTGAAGAACTCGCTTGGGTCAGCCTTCGCCACTGTTAGGCTGCTTATTCAAGGTAAATGAAACATTATAATTATGTTCATCTTGATTATTTTAATATATCTGTTAATGAATTAGTCAAATAACTTGAATATAGGACTGGGTGAAATAATATTACACAGTTAGTCAGTAATGAATGTATCCATCTATATAGAGTCGTAAGAATAGAGGAAAGCAGGTGGATAGCTTTGTGATTGTGTTCCTCCAGACAAGCCTGGTCCTCCTGCTGGAGAGATCCAGTTCAAGAAGGTGACGGCCGACAACATCACCATCATGTGGGCCCCACCCGCTGATGAGGGAGGTGCCATGGTGTCCCACTACATCGTGGAGAAGCGGGAGACCAGCAGGATCATGTGGTCCATTGTCTCAGAGAAGCTGGTGGACTGCATCATCAATGTGCCCAGACTCATCCAAGGCAATGAGTACATCTTCAGGGTCAGAGGAGTCAACAAGTACGGAGTCGGAGATCCACTGGAGTCTGAACCCGTTATTGCCAGGAACGCTTTTGGTACATTGTGAAATATGTAGATATTCAGACAGACCATACATACACATGTGATGGCCCATCATTTTTGTGGTTTATATTGTACGTTTATATTGTACGCCTTTATCCAAACGTATTATCTTTAGTTGCTCCCAGCGAGCCATCCAAGCCTAAGGTGACGCTGATTACCAAATCCACCATGACTGTTATTTGGGAGAGGCCAGCCATTGATGGAGGCAGTGACATCGACGGCTACTATCTGGAGAAGAGAGAGAAGAAGAGCCTGCAGTGGTTCAAGGTCCGTCTCAAACACATTTAATATGTTTGAAACCCGACCATGCCCTGTTGAGACCCAGCAGACTCCCACTAACGTGTGCTTCTTCCCAGGTGGTGAAGGGTACCATCAGAGACACCAGACAGAAGGTCGGCAGCCTGGTGGAGAACAATGAGTACCAGTACAGAGTGTGTGCTGTCAACAAGGCTGGGGCAGGAAACTACTCTGAGGCCTCTGACCTCTACAAGGCCTACGACCCTATCGGTATGTCCAACACAGCTCTGCCAGCACGACAACCCTGACCCGGCACCTTTTAATTGTAGGTATTGTATGTATTCCAACCCCGTCATGACATCATTATTCTGTCATTCAGACCTCCCTGGGGAACCGTCCAAACTGAGGGTGGTGGATTCCACTAAGACCTCCATCACCCTGGGCTGGGAGAAGCCTGTGTACGATGGAGGCAGTGAGATCACACACTATGTGGTAGACCAAATGAACACTGAAGAAAGAGAATGGGTAACCATCAGCTCAAAGGGAGAGGTCAGGACCTGTGAATATGTGGTGTCTCACCTCAAACCTGGAACGTACTACTTCTTCAGAGTCTCTGCTGTTAACTGTAAGGGCAAAGGAGAAGACATCAAGATGTACTCACCGATACAGGCCAAAGATATCCTGGGTTGGTATTCATGCACATCTATGAGGCTTGGATAATAGGACAGCCAGTCATATGATAGCTAAGGAAAATATAATGTTTATACATAATATTTCATTAGTAATTTCATCAGTAATTTAAAATAATTGTAAAAAATTAAACTGTACGTTAAACTAAACTGTACTTTATAGTATTTATATCATCGTTTTATTGACTTTGGGATGTCTGTGTGTCATACAGAGGAGGCTGACCTGGATCTGGATGTCCCCATGACAACCCAGTACACCGCAAAGGCAGGCCGTGACGTAGAGGTGTTCATCCCCCTAAAAGGACGGCCCTCTCCTAATGTCACCTGGCGCCGTGATGACCGCAACATGGCCGGTGACAACCGCTACATCATCAACAGCTCTGAATGCGCAACCACCCTCCTCATCCCCAAGGTGACGCGTGACGACTGTGGCAAGTACATGCTGGAGATTGAAAACGGTGTTGGAGAACCCAAGATCATCACCATCTCCCTGAAGGTCCTCGACAGCCCGTCCACTTGCCAGAAACTGATCATCAAGAATGTGACCAGAGGAAGACTGAGCCTCAGCTGGGAGGCTCCTCTGATCGATGGAGGCTCTCCCGTTACCAACTACATTGTTGAGAAAAAGGCATCCACAATGAAGGCCTACCAGGTGGTGTCTGCCGAGTGTGCCAACACCTCCTACAAGGTGACAGATCTGGAGGAGGACCTGGCCTATTTCTTCAGAGTATCAGCTGAAAACGAACATGGCATTGGGGACACCTGTGAGACGTCTGAGCCTGTTAGAGCTACAGAGACCCCAGGTGCTGTCAAAGACCTTGTCATGTTGGATTCCACCAAAACCTCTGTCACTCTGCAGTGGACCAGGCCTGACCACGATGGAGGCAGCCACATCTCAGACTACATTATTGAGAAGAGAACCAAGGAAGACCCCAACTGGACTCTTGGTGCAACCTGTAAGCGCTGTAGCTGTGAGGTGATAGGACTGAAGGAGAATGCCATCATGGACTTCAGGGTATTTGCCAAGAACGAGAAGGGCAACAGTGACTTCTCCCAGATTAGCTCCATCACGGTCATCGACTTCATAATCCCACCAGAAGCAAACCTTATCGACTATCCCAACGGAGACCTGGCTGTTCGTATCGGACAGAACATCCACATTGAGCTACCCTTCAAGGGTAAACCAAGACCTATTATTAGCTGGATGAAGGACAACGTGCCTATGAAAGAGAGTGAGAAGGTTCGCTTTAGGACCACAGACAACAAGACCTCAGTTACAGTCAGAGGAGCCACGAAGGAGCATGGCGGCCAATATACACTGGTTCTGGACAACAGAGCAGTGAAGAACTACTTTGACATTAATGTCATCACTCTGGGAGCTCCCTCTGTGCCTGTTGGTCCCATCCGGTTTGATGAGATCAAAGCCCAGAGCATCATCATCTCCTGGGAAGAACCAAAGGAGAATGGGGGTGGTGAGATCACCTGCTACAGTGTAGAAAAGCGTGAGACCTCCCATGCCAACTGGAAGATGGTATGCTCCAGTGTGGTCAGGACAAGCTTCAAGATCCCCAACCTGGTGAAGGGAACAGAGTACCAGTTCAGAGTCCGTGCTGAGAATAAGTATGGCGTCAGCGAAGCTCTGAACTCCTCAGATGTGATGGCCCAACACCAGTACAAATCCCCAGGTGCTCCAGGCAAGCCTGTGGCCTACAACATCACTAGTGATGGTATGACCATCCAATGGGAGGCCCCTGGCTTCGATGGAGGCTCCCCCATCATGGGCTACCATGTTGAGAAGAAGGACAGGAACAGTCTTCTGTGGCAGAAGGTCAACTCCACCATCATCTCCAACAGAGAATACAGAATCATTGGCCTGATTGAAGGTCTGGAGTACTCTTTCAGAGTGTACGCTGAGAATAATGCCGGCCTCAGCCCTGTTAGTGAACAGAGCAAGCACCGCCTAGCAATCTCTCCCGTTGGTGAGTCAATTCATTCCAGTTAAAACACCAAACTAATTCCAATATATGACATGATATGAAACGTATAAATCATAAATCATTTGGATGATCAATGAAATGCAATAAAACTCCTTGTTGTCGTCTCCTAGATCCACCAGGAACTCCTAACTGCATCGATGTGACCAGGGACTCTGTGACACTGCAGTGGGATGTTCCTAAGAGGGATGGAGGCAGTAAGATCATTGCCTACAGTGTGGAGAGACGCCAAGGCAGGGCCAAGTGGCTGCGCTGCAACTTCACCGACATCAGCGAGACGCAGTTTACCGTCACTGGCCTGTCTGCTGGAGATCGCTTTGAGTTTAGAGTGATCGCCCGCAATGCTGTGGGCACCGTGAGCCCTCCTTCCAACTCCTCTGGATACATCATGACCAAGGACGAGAGCAGTATGCATATTATGCTGATTACACACACACACATATATATGACTTATATAAATCTTAGTGGAATCAGCCTTTAATCTGAGGAATCACAACAGATGACTGCTTTTATGTTCTATATGTTGATGGTAAACATGCTACTGCTGATGTGTTATCTTTGTGTCCAGTCTCTCCAGAGATTGAGTGGTCTGCTGACCAGGCTTCGACCCTGAGAGCCGGAGAGAACATCAAACTGAGCTGCAGGCTCACTGGACGGCCCGTTCCCCAGGTGATCTGGTACAAAGACGGCAGGGAGATCGACAAGAGGACCATGATTGACATTGAGATCACCACAAACATTGGCTCCAGCAGTCTCTTTGTTCGTGACGCAGACAGGAACCACCGTGGTATCTACACTGTGGAGGCCAAGAACAGCTCAGGCGCCAAGAGGGCTGACGTGAATGTCAGGGTTCAAGGTTGGTTAATTCTGTTGTTACTGTTGGTAAACCCAGTTGGTACTGTTGGTGAAACCGGTTGTTACTGTTGTTGAAACTGGTTGTTACTGTTGGTGAAACTGGTTGTTACTGTTGGTGAAACCGGTTGTTACTGTTGTTGAAACTGGTTGTTACTGTTGGTGAAACTGGTTGTTACTGTTGGTGACCCTGTTGGTACTGTTGATGAACCCGATTGCTCAGAGTGATTATTAATGTATAATTGTTGATGGATCGGTTGTGGCCAAGCCAAACAAAAGATTGAGGATTATTGTTTCAAAATCTTTATTAATGACATATATCTCAATTAATTTACATTTTGGTTTTAGATGAGTAAAGGTTGCTGAAACAGTTTTGTGGCCACTATATTGGCTATTTTATTGTACCTCCAGACACCCCAGGGCCCGTAGAGGGACCTATTCGCTTCACCGGCATCACAGCTGAGAAGTGCACGGTATGGTGGAACCCGCCAGAGAACGACGGCTGTGCTGCCATCACTCACTATGTGGTAGAGAAGAGGGAGACGTCCAGGATCTCCTGGGCCACCGTCACTTCCAAATGTGAGGCCTGCTCCTTCAACGCCTCCAACCTCATCAAGGGCAATGAGTACCAGTTCAGAATCTCTGCTGTCAACAAGTTTGGTGTTGGCAAACCACTGGACTCTGATCCAATCATTGCTCAAATGCAATATAGTAAGTACACACTTTGGAAGCTTAAAGGTTTAGATAATAATAATGATTTAAAGTGGTGTGTAACTCCCAACACTCTCCACCCTCCAGCTGTGCCTGAAGCTCCAGGTACCCCAGATTCCACCCATGTGACTGGAGACAGCATCACCTTGTGCTGGACCAGGCCCAGGAGTGACGGAGGAAATGAGATCAAACACTATATCCTGGAGAGAAGGGAGAAAAAGAGTCTGCGCTGGGTCAAGGTGTCCTCCAAGAGGCCCATCACAGAGCTTCGACACAGAGTCATAAACCTTACCCAGGGCAACGAGTACGAGTTCCGTGTCATGGCTGAGAATGGAGCTGGGGTCGGCCCCAGCAGTAGCACCTCCAGGCTCTTCAAATGCAGGGAGCCCACCAGTGCTCCTAGCGCTCCAACTCTGGTCAAGGTGGGCTCATTGTCAAAATAATTATATTGCATAGAGCATCTTATAAGTAAAACCTTGATAATGTATTTAACTCAAAGCACAAAAGCAGTACAAGATGTACAATTACATGTTAGAGAATTGTGACAAATAAAACATTGGATCTCCTCTTTGGTAGGTGGTGGACTCCACCAAGTCCTCTGTCTCCCTGGAATGGACCAAGCCAGTGTTTGACGGTGGCATGCAGATCATTGGCTATAACATTGACATGTGTAAGGCCAGTCTGGAGGAGTGGCACAGAGTCAACAACCAGATCTGCATCAACACCAGGTACACCGCCAAGGGTTTGGTGGCTGGAGAACTCTACAAGTTCAGAGTCAATGCTGTCAACGGATCAGGACAGGGAGAGTCGTCTGTGATCTCCAATGCTGTTCAGGCCCTGGACCGACTCACATCTCCTGAGATCGACATTGATGCTAGCTTCAAGCAGACACACATTGTGAAGAATGGTCACTCTGTCACCCTCCACATTGCTTTCCGGGGCAAACCAACTCCTCTGGCTACCTGGACTAAGGCGGACGGAGAACTCCCTGTTATGGCAGATGTCAACACTACAGAGTCTTTCTCCACACTGACCATTGAAGGCTGCACCCGCAATGAAGCTGGCAAGTACACCCTGTCGCTGGAGAACAACAGTGGCCGCAAGTCAATCACCTTTACTGTCAAAGTACTGGACACCCCTGGGCCTCCAGGAGCTATCAGCTTCAAAGATGTCACCCGTGGAGCGCTAACTATGATGTGGGATGCCCCCACCAATGACGGAGGAGCTCGAATTCATCACTATAAGGTGGAGAAGCGTGAAGCCAGCCGCCTGGCTTGGCAGGAGGTCAGCTCCAAGTGCTCTCGCCAGATGATCAGAGTCACCGGATTAGACATTGGTTTACCATATCTCTTCAGAGTAATCGCCATGAACCAATATGGTCAAGGAGAGCCTCACGAGATGACAGAGCCTGTGGTGGCTACAGAGGAGCCAGCTCCACCCAAGAGGCTGGATGTCATTGACACCACCAGCTCCACAGCCTCCCTGGTATGGCTGAAGCCTGAACATGATGGAGGCAGCCGCATCCGAGGCTACATGGTGGAGTTCAGAGTGAAGGGCACAGACTGCTGGGTTCTGGCTGGCGAGACCAAGTCGCTGAAGATGCTGGTGGAGGGTCTGACTGAGAACACAGAGTATGACTTCAGAGTCAAAGCCAAAAACGACGCCGGAGTCAGCGAACCCCAGGGCACCTTCGGCTCTGTGGTGATCAAGGAACCTCGCATCGAGCCCACGGCCGACCTCAGCAGCATCACCAACCAACTCATCACGTGCAAGACCTCCAACACCTTTAGCATCGACATCCCCATCAGTGGCAGGCCTGCTCCAAAGGTGACCTGGAAGCTAGAGGAAATGAAGCTGAAGGAAACTGACAGAGTGTCCATCAGAACGACCAATGAGAGAACCACACTGGTGGTCAAAGACAGCAAAAGGGGAGACAGTGGCAAGTACTACCTGATCCTGGAGAACGCTGCTGGAGTCAAGACCTTCACTGTGACCGCATTGGTGGTGGGCAGACCGAGCGCTCCCACTGGCCCAGTGGAGATATCTGGGGTGTCTTCAGAGTCCTGCAACCTGTCCTGGTCTGAGCCTGCCGACGACGGTGGCACAGACATCACCAACTACATTGTAGAGAAAAGGGAGTCCAGTTCTGCCTCCTGGCAAGTGGTCAACTCCAGTGTAAAGAGAACCACCATTAAGGTGACTCACCTGACCAAATACATGGAGTACACTTTCAGAGTATGTGCTGAAAATAAGTTTGGAGTCAGCAAATCCATTGAGTCTGCTGCAGTGGTCATTGAACATCCATTCGGTGAGTTATGTCTCTGCTCAGAGAACAAACAAATAGTTGCCTATAATTGAAACAGTGGCATTTCAGACAATCCTTATTGAAATTAATGTTTTCTTTTTTCATTGGTTTTCCTCTAGTTGCTCCCAGTCCTCCCACTCGTCCAGATGTGGTGTCTGTATCTGCCAGTGCCATCAGCATTAAATGGGACCTGCCTTATGCTGATGGAGGCAGTGCTGTGACTGGCTACTGGATTGAGAAGAAGGAGAGAAACACCATTCTGTGGGTGAGAGAGAATAAGCTGCCGTGCCTAGAGTGCCACTATAAGGTGTCCAACCTGATCGAGGGCCTGGAGTACCAGTTCAGGGTGTATGCCATGAACATTGCAGGGCTCAGCAAGGCCAGTGAGGCATCCAGACCTGTGATGGCCCTCAACCCAGTTGGTAAGGAACACTTTATTCTCCATACATTGAGTAGTCATATGATTTTGGTCAAGGAGGATGATCTAGTTAGTTTTTAGTTCAATAACTGAGGTTAACAGTATTAACCTTCCTCCTCTTCATCTCTGGTCAGATCCTCCTGGTAAACCTGAGGTGACAGACATTACCCGCTCCTCCGTCACCCTGGCCTGGACTGTGCCTTTCAACGATGGAGGTAGTAAGATTGTTGGCTACGTGGTGGAGAGGAAGGTCTACAGCACAGATGAGTGGGATGACAACCGCTGGCTGAAATGTAACTACACCACCATCACCGAGACCTACTTCACCGTGGCCAACCTGGGAGAAGGAGAGACCTTCGAGTACCGGGTCATCGCCAAGAACGCAGCTGGAGTTCATAGTGCTCCCTCCGAGACCACTGGACCTGTCACATGCAAGGACGAATACTGTAAGTAACAGCAAAGGTCACCCTCCATCTCATCTCAATCATCTACCATCACAGTCAACCTTCTTTTTAATAAATTCTGATCTGAAGCACTGAGGTGGTTTATATCAAAAGAGGTGGAATATCTAGGTTCAGAAGTCCTGATTAAGTCTAGACTAATCTGGGTGCATGTTTTCATATCACTGCATAGCCACATACTGACTTAATTAATGTCTTCAATGGTTACATTGTTTTAAAACGCTTTTCTGCAGCCCCTCCCAAAGCTGAGATTGACAGCAAGCTGATGGGTGAGACTGTCACTATCCATGCTGGATCAGACCTTGTCTTGGATGGGGCCGTTGGAGGAAAACCAGAACCTAAAGTGTTTTGGTCCAAGGGAGAGAAGATTCTGGAGTTGGGAGAGAAATACTCGCTGACCTACACCACCACTAGAGCCATGGCTGTCATCAAGAACTGTGACCGATACGACACTGGAAGATACATCCTGACCGTCAAGAACGCCAGTGGAATCAGGACCGCTGCAGTCAATGTCAAAGTGCTAGGTAAGAAGAAGATATTCAACTAGATTGCCTAGGGTTCACAGTTCTGATCATAGAGCTGAGGTGCTTTTATTGTGACAGGCAAAAAACTGAGGAGGGAGTGTGTGTTGCTCTGCACACAGGACCCTCGGCTACACTAATATTAATTTAAACAGAGCGAGAGAGACATGCTGACACACACAAACACACACAAACACACAAGCCAGGCTCCTGTTCGGCTAAGATTTGACATATCACTGCACTTAATTAATCATCACGTAAGGTAAACAAGAATCAGCATATTAAAAAAAACATTTTAACCTTGGTTACAGTCTTCTGTATACCTATACCTCCTCAATGTAAAGTAAAGTCACAACACCACAGCATCTCCTCGATGCTAGCCTACAAGCAGAATAGCTCTGGCCTTTGGGAAGGCCAAGGGCAATAATCTCTAAAATATCTCAAATTAGAGAGATTATTATTATTATTATTATTATTATGAAAGACATTAAATATAGTGGCCATGTGATGCAGCCGTGAAAGCTAGCGACCTTATTGCTAGCGAAATAGCGTCAGCCTCAAAGCCATTCTGTGAGGGTGAGTTTGTGAAAACATGCATGCTGAAGGCTGCAGAAATCGTGTGCCCCGAGAAGCGACAAGCTTTTGCCAACATTAGCCTAACGAGAAATACTGTGACGAATAGGATTGCCGATCTTTCAGCAGATTTGGACAGCCAAAAGAAGCATAAAGTCAAGTCATTTGTAGCATTTTCAGTTGCAATCGATGAGAGCACTGACATTACAGATGTTGCTCAACATATTCATTCGTGGTGTTGATGAGACTTTGGCGGTCACCGAGGAGTTCCTTGAGTTGGTTCCTATGACGGACACCACTACAGCGAATTACATTTTTTCGCGCTCTCGTTGGAGCTGGCTACAGGCGGCGCACCATCAATGATCGGGAAAAAAAACAGGTGTTATGACGAAATTCAGGGAGAAAGTACAAGCCGCAAATAGAGGACATAGTTTTTGGACATTTCACTGTATTTTGCACCAGGAGGCATTGTATTGCAAGTCGTTAAAAATGGATCCCGTCATGAAAGTGGTTGTCCAAACTGTTAATTTCATCCGAGCCAGAGGGCTGAATCACCGTCAGTTTGACAGCCTTCTCAGTGATAAACACATTACCTGTGGCCTGCCATACCACCAAGTGTTTTTTTGATCTACGAGAGGAAATTGGACAGTTCATGGAGAAAAAGGGCAACCCAGTGCATGAATTAAAAAGCCCAGAATGGCTGCAGGACCTTGCATTTATGGTGGATATTACAGAGCACTTGAATAATCTGAACAAAATGCTGCAAGGTCGCAATAAAAGTTTTCACACAGTGTTATGACAGCATACGCGCATTTAAGTTGAAGCTGACTTTGTGGGAGATACAGCTGTCAGGTGGTGACCCTGCTCATTTTCCTCGAAGAAATGTGCATATGACCGGAGTTAATGCTGACTTGAGTCAGTACAAAGACAAGATTACGGAATTGCTGCGGGAGTTTGAGCAGCGGTTTCAGGTCTTTGGTGATCTGTAAGTTGTAATGCACATGTGTAACTGATAAACTGAAGCACAGTATTGTTGAAATTGCACTTGTTTTTCTTAATACATTTCAGTTTGTTCATAATGTTTTGTAAAAAGATGGCTCATTACATGTGAACATTTTCTGAATGTACTTGTACTTATTTGAACTAAAAAAATAGAGAAGTATTGTCGTTATGTATGGGTTATTATGCTATGATTTTATTGATCTGGCCCACTTGAGATCAAAGTGGGCAGTATGTGGCCCCTTAACTAAAATGAGTTTGACACCCCTGCCCTAACGGTTGCCCTCTGGTATATTGTATATCTGCAGACACCCCTGGGGCCCCAGCGGATAAGATAGTAATCAGCCGCGTGACTGAGGAGAAGTGCTCCGTGTCCTGGAAGATTCCCCTGGAGGACGGAGGAGACACGGTAACACACTACATCGTGGAGCGCAGAGAGACCAGCCGTCTCAACTGGGTCATCATGGAGACGGAGTGCAAGACGCTGTCCTGCATCAGCAGCAAACTCATCAAGAACAACGAATATGTCTTCAGAGTCAGAGGAGTCAACAAGTACGGACCTGGAGTCCCTCAGGAGTCTGAACCAGTCATCGCTAGGAATGCCTACAGTAAGCCACGCCCTACACCACTAGTCCCACCTCAATCTGGTTCTGTTTGGCGCCTTTCTGAACTGCTGTATGTCTCTTCCAGCCATCCCCACACCCCCAGGCACCCCTGAGACCACGGCGGTGGGCAAAGAGCACGTCATCATCGAATGGATGAAGCCTGAGAGTGATGGAGGCAGTGAGATCAAAAACTACATTGTGGACAAACGAGAGAAGAGCAGCACCAGGTCAGATTTTTCCTCTTTCTCATCTTTTCCTCTTTTTACCTCTCTCTCTGACTGGCTTCAACTGGCTCTCTGTTTACCTCTCTCTCTGTTTACCTCTCTCTCTCTCGCTCTCTCTGTTCAAATGGCTCTCTGTTTAACTCTCTCTCTTTCTCTCTGTCCAGATGGACACGAGTCAATAAGACCTATACCATCTATGACACTCGTCTGAAGATCACAGGCCTGTTGGAGGGCAGTGACTATCAGTTTAGAGTGACGGCTGTCAACGCAGCCGGCAGCAGTCAGCCAAGTGACGCCTCTCCTTACATCCTCTGCAAGGACCCCACCTGTAAGGAACCCAGACAGCTCTTAATTCTCTGAATGTAGGTAGTCATCGGTGCTCTTCCATGAATGACTGTTATTGGTGTGTTTCTCCCAGACACCCCGGCGCCCCCCTCGGTTCCTCGCATCACTGACACCACCAAGCACAGTGTGAGTCTGACCTGGACGCGACCCATGTACGACGGTGGCTCAGACGTCACAGGGTACGTGGTGGAGATCCTGGAGGAGGACTCTGAGCAGTGGTACCGTGCCACCGCCAAACCCCTCAAGACCAATGAATATGTCGCCGGTGGCCTGGCGGCCAATAAGAAGTACTGCTTCAGAGTAGCGGGCATCAACAGCAACGGCACTGGAGAGTTCAGCGAGCCCTGTGTGCCCATAGAACCAGTGGAGAGAGTTGGTACGTAAACCCCCTGATTGATGCTTCCAGACATGATGTACAGCTGGTGCAAAACAAAACTGTAGAAACAAATCATCTAACAGTACTATTGTGTTGAGACATAATTATGATAATGAATTATAATCAATAATTATAATCAATAATTTATAGGATTATATTATATATACATATGTATCGTAAAGTGTATTAGTAGGCTGTTGGTTGTTCACCCTAGACATGCCAGAGCTGGAGCTAGCTGACGACCTAAAGAAGACGGTGTGTTTGCGCGCTGGAGGAACCCTTCGCCTCTTTGTGGCAGTAAGCGGCCGGCCAACCCCAGTGGTGGCCTGGAGAAAGATGGGGGTGGAGCTCCAGAGTCGAGGCTTCATTGAGACCACGGACAGCTACACCTGTCTGGTGGTGGAGAAGGTTGACCGCTACGACTCAGGGAAATACATTGTGGAAGCTGAGAATCCTTCCGGCAAGAAGACCACCACCATTCTGGTTAAAATCTACGGTACGTCATAGCCACATTGCATGTATCACATAGTGAGAAAAAATACATTACAAGAACCATTGTCTTTGTATGTCTGATTGCATGTGTCTTCATTATGTTTTCCTGCTGCTTTCCAGATACCCCTGGGCCTCCAGGTTGTGTGAATGTGAAGGACTACACCAAGGAGTCTGTGGTCATCACCTGGGACGTCCCCAGCATTGACGGTGGAGCTCATGTCAGCAACTACATTGTGGAGAAGCGTGAAGCCAACATGAAGTCATACAAGACAATCACCACTGAGTGTAGGAAGACATTGTTCAGGATCTCTGGCCTGGAGGAAGGAGTCCATTACTTCTTCAGAGTCCTACCAGAGAACATCTATGGAATCGGTGAACCCTGCGAGACCTCAGAGGCTGTACTCGTATGTGAAGTTCCTTCTGTACCGATGGACCTCCAGATTGTGGACGTCACTAAGTCCACCATCTCTCTACGCTGGGACAAGCCGCTGCACGACGGAGGCAGCAGGCTAACTGGCTACATCATCGAGGCCTGCAAGATTGGATCAGACAGGTGGAGTGCCGTAGCAACCGTTAGAGCTTCAGTATCCCAGCACACAGTCCAGTCCCTGACGGAAAACGACCAGTACTTGTTCAGAATAAGAGCCACCAACAGCAGAGGCGTGAGCGAGCCCATGGACATCATCACCCCTGTCACCATCCAGGATATCAAAGGTATCCCATGGGTCCTACAGTATTTAGATAACCTCTAGCACTATAATATATTGAGATATATATGTGATGATAGATTATGACATCAAACTGATGGGCCTAAAATAACCAGAACATATCAGAGAGGGATATAGCCACTACACACTCCCGAATAATAAAATGTCAAAAAGTATATTAATATACATGTCAAATTCAGTTAATGAACTCAGTCTTGGAAAGACTGATTGTAGGGGTGTGGTTTGAATCCTTGCTTTTGTGTAGTTTGTATTTCCTACAACTAAGTCTGAAACGATGTAAATAGGCATGTTGCAGTAAAGTGAGTGGCCTGACTTGGCAACATGAGTATACAGTAATTGGTCACCTGCCTGGCTACATAGCCAGGAGGGAAAATAGACTCCACCTACTAAATCGGTGACATTGCAATGGATTTCATGGAGCATAATTTTCTGATGCTTAATGCACACCTTGATGACCCTTAATAACATAATTAGAATTAAACTGGGTATCAAAACATCTGTAACAATGTCATCGTATTTTCTATTGTGTTTCTAGTAATGCCCAAGATCGACATGACCAGCATCCCTCAGAAGATAGTCCATGTGCACTGTGGAAAACCCATCGACCTGAACATACCCATCAAGGGACGTCCTCAGCCTGTCTGCTCCTGGTTCTTCGGCGGCATGAAGATGAAGGACAGCCTGGACCGCATTAAAATTGACAGCAATGACAAATATACTCATCTTGTGGTGCGGGAGACAACCATCAACGATACTGGAAACTACTCCCTGGAGGTGAAGAACAGTGTTGGAACAGCCAGGGAGGTCATCAAGGTCATCATCCTCGGTAGGAACGCCACAGTTTTGCAAAGTCATGTAAATGTTATTTAGAGGTGTTTCACACGTTTTATGTCGTATTTGTAGAAGTAATTCTGTCTTTCTGTGTGTCCAGACAAACCTGGTCTCCCAGTGGGTCCAGTTCGGATCGAGGAGGTTGATGGAGTGTCTGTGACGATGAGCTGGGATCCTCCAGAGAAAGATGGTGGAGCAAACATTAGCGGCTATGTAGTGGAACAACGTGAAGCCCACCGACCTGGCTGGAGCACAGTGTCTGAGTCTGTGACCAGACCCTGCTTCAAGTTCACCAGACTCAACGAAGGCACTGAATACGTCTTCCGCGTTGCTGCCATGAACCGCTTCGGTGTTGGAGGCTTCCTTCAGTCAGAGGTGGTGGAGTGCAAGAGTGCCAAGAGTAAGTTATATCCTCACCTCTCTCCCCATCTCTCTCCTTATCTCTCTCCTCATCCCTCTTATCTCTCTCATCATCATCTTCCTCATCATCTCTCTTCATCTTTCTTTTTATGGATTATTAATGTCTATATTCATACCATGTGGATTTTAATAGCTCTAACTACTGCTTGTGTCCACAGCTATCCCTGGACCTCCCAGCAGACCAGAGGTGCTTGATGTGACCCACGAGGGTATGACCTTGACATGGCAGGCACCAGAGGACAATGGTGGCTCCACCATCGCCGGCTACATTATTGAGCGTAAGGAGGCTGGTTCTGACAGATGGATGCGGATCAACAAGAACCCCGTCACCATGACTCGGTTCCGCTCCTCTGGGTTGATTGAGGGTCTGGAGTATGAACACAGAATCACCGCCATCAACTCGAGAGGAGCTGGCAAACACAGCGAGACCTCGGTCATCTCTGTGGCCATGGATCCAATTGGTAGGTAGCAAACCCAATCTAACACAATGTGCGGGAATAGATTTGAATTAATTGTGTAATCTGTCTAGGTACCTGCCTCTAGAGCCAATGCATGTGTGGTGTCTTGCAGTAGGAGAAGAGCTGGTGTAGTTGCGGAACTGTGTTTTCTTGTCCCTAACAGAGCCTCCAAGCGCTCCTCTCCAGCCTAGAGTCACAGACACCACCAGGACCTCTGTGTCTTTGGCCTGGCTGCATCCTGAGGAGGAGGGTGGCTCTGTGGTGACCGGCTACTTGATCGAGATGCAGAAGGTGGACCAGGTGGAATGGACCAAGTGCAACACCACTCCTATTAAGATGTGTGAATACACCCTGACACACATGCCCCAGGGAGCAGAGTACAAGTTCCGTGTCATGGCCTGCAACGCTGGTGGCCATGGAGAACCGGCTGAGCTGCCAGGTGTGGTGAAAGTCCAGGAAATGCTTGGTAAGAAATAGTATAAATGTAGGAGAACAGATATTACCTATCACCATTCAGACATCCTTCCATTCATGGCTCATTTTTTTGTTTTTCTCATGTTTGACTAAAAGCCAAACATCTAACTGGCTGTATGACCCTCTGTCTCCAGACTACCCTGACTATGAGCTGGATGCTAAATACGAGGAGGGATATGTGGTGAGGCAGGGCGGAGTGATCCGCCTTTCTGTGCCCATCAAGGGTAAACCTCTTCCTACATGCAAATGGACCAAGGATGGCCGTGACATTTCCCACAGAGCCATGATAGCCACCCACGATGACATTACAGAGCTGGTCATCAAGGAAGCCCACAGAGATGACACCGGCACCTACGACTTGGTGCTGGAAAACAAATGTGGCAAAAAGGCTGTCTACATTAAGGTTAGACATTACACTGCTCATTCTATAGCCAGGCTCTGTAAAAGTTCTCATATAGTTGGAATGAACTTCACAACAAATATATGTAGTGAGTTATTATGTTTCAATGGAAATGTAATGTACCAATGTTGTGTATAAACATATGACTATTAATCTGACTATAACCTGCTAATCTCTAAAATTTCAGGTTAAGGTAATTGGGCGTCCAGATGCCCCAGAAGGTCCTCTGGAGTTTGATGACATCCAGGCACGTTCGGTCCGAGTCAGCTGGAGGCCTCCTTCAGATGATGGAGGCTCCGACATCCTGGGCTACCTTGTGGAGAGACGAGAAGTTCCAAAGGCTGCCTGGTGTACAGTAGATTCCAGAGTTACAGAGACCTCATTGGTGGTGAAGGGACTGAAGGAGAATGTGGAGTATCACTTCAAGATCTCCGCTGAGAACCAGTTTGGTGTTAGCAGATCCCTCAAGTCTGAGGATGCTGCCACACCAAAGACACCTCTGTGTGAGTGTTTAGAGCTAATATGAAACTGAGGCTATGAGACTGAAACAACAATATGAGGAGGAGACACATGGATGGATTATGAATGCAATAACTATAAACTATAAATTAATAGCAAGCTCTTCCATTCCAATACTGCCTCATACTAACCAATTTGTATGAACCTCAGGCCCACCAGAACCCCCCAGCAACCCAGCAGAGATCATGGATGTGACCAAGACCTCAGTGTCTCTGTCCTGGGCCCGGCCCAGGGATGATGGAGGTTCCAGGGTTACAGGCTATTATGTGGAGAGGAGGGAGGTGTCCACAGAGAAGTGGGTTCGCCACAACAGGACACACATCACCACCACCATGTACAACGTGACTGGCCTCATCCCTGATGCAGAGTACATGTTCAGAGTCATAGCTCAGAATGACATTGGCCAGAGTGAGCCTGGACCCGCCTCAGACTCTGTGGTCTGCAAAGATCCATTCGGTGAGAGCAATTGTTCGATGCTATCTGACATATTTTGAGTTACATTTTGTATGATTGTATTATTTCTTTTTAATTAGAAAAAATTAGAATTTGATTCAAATTGATTTTGATTTTGAATTGTTTAAAATATTGTAATATTAGTTGGACTGTTCAAACATCAATTGATCTCTGTGTCTCTTTGTCCTCAGACAAACCTAGCCAGCCAGGGGAGATTGACATCATATCTATCACCAAGGACTGCATCACAATCCACTGGTTGAGACCTGAAACAGATGGTGGAAAGGAGATTCTGGGCTACTGGATAGACTTTAGACAGGCCGGAGAGAGTGCCTGGAAGCGGTGCACCAAGGAGCGCTCTAAGGACCGCCAGTTCACCATGGGAGGTCTGATGGAGGCCACCGAGTATGAATTCAGAGTGTTGGCTGAGAACGAGACAGGACTCAGCCGGCCCCGCAGAACACCCATGGGAATTAAAACCAAGCTGAGTGGTGAGTCCATCAACACCTCAGATCCCAGCCAGACTGAGGCAATTATTTGATGGTTTAATTGCTATAAGCTTACCATTTTTTTGGTTATTTCCACAGTCGGTGAGGCTCCAGCCCTGAAGGAGGAGATCCAAGATGTTACTACCAAGCTTGGAGAGTCTGGAACTCTAACCTGCGGCATTGTTGGCAGACCACTGCCTGAGATCAAATGGTATCGCTACGGCAAAGAGCTGATTCAGAGCCGCAAGTACAAGGTGAGCTCTGATGGTCGCAACCATTCCCTGAGCATTCTGACGGATGAGCAGGAAGACGAGGGTGTGTACACCTGTAGGGCCGTCAATGACGCTGGAGAGATCGAGACCAGCGGTAAACTACGCCTCCAGGCAGCTCCTCAGTTCCACCCTGGCTTCCCCCTCAAGGAGAAGTACAACGCTGGCTCTGGAACCAGCCTGAGGCTGCATGTGGTTTATATCGGCCGGCCAATCCCCCAGATCATGTGGTTCTATGGCAAGAAGCCCCTGAACTCCTCAGAGAATGTGATCATTGAGAACACAGAAAACTACACCCACCTGGTGGTGAGGAATGTCCAGAGGAAGAGTAACGCTGGCCGCTACAAGGTGCAGCTAAGCAATGTCTATGGAACCGTCGACACTTCATTGCGGGTTGAAATCCAGGGTAACTTTATTTGATCACTGCACAAAGTATTCATGTTTGGATACACAAATACAATTTCCTGATGCATATTTCCTTTTACTACCTTTTTAAACAGACAAGCCATGCATACCTGAAGGCCCCATTGTTGTTGATGCCCTGCTTAAGAGCTCGGTCATCATCAGCTGGAAGGCTCCCAAGGACGATGGAGGCTCCATGATCACCAACTATATTGTGGAGAAGCGAGAGGCCAAGGAAGGGGAGCAATGGCATCTGGTGTCGTCATCTGTCTCTGGTACCACCTGCCGTGTTCCCAACCTGGTTGAGAGCGCTGGATACTACTTCAGAGTATCTGCTCAGAACCAGTACGGAGTCAGCGAGGCTCTAGAGATCCCCTCCGTCCTCATCATTAAGAGTCCATTCGGTAAGCAGGACTGCTTTCATTGTAGGATTAACCATGCCTCGGTACATTATATTTGTTACATAGCTGAATAAGTGGTTAGGTTAATAATTACATTCTGACTATGTGTTTGACAGTTTATATTTTTTGCTTGCATAACAATGAAAAAAAGGTCTACAATAAGAGTGGACTGATTGTGTTTCACAGAGAGGCCTGGAATCCCCCAGCAGCCTTTCATCACCAGCTCCACCAAGAACTCATGTGTTGTCTGCTGGAAGGCTCCAAGCAGTGACGGAGGAGCTAAAATCTCTAACTACTACCTGGAGAAACGTGAGAAGAAGCAGAACAAGTGGATGTCTGTCACCTCCAAGAAGGTCCAGGAGACCACCTATGAGGTCAGAGGACTGATCGAGGGCTTTGAGTACGAGTTCCGTGTCAAGTGTGAGAACATTGGTGGTGAGAGTGACTGGAGCGAAATCTCTGCACCCATCACCCCCAAGTCAGACCAAGTGCCTCGTGCTCCCATCTTCAGGGAGGAGATCAGGGACATGACTGTCAAGTACCACGCCAATGCCACCTTCGTCACTAAGGTGCTTCATTTTCACTATTTGACATATCTTCTGTTTTACTGTTATGCCTGCAAGGGTGTTCTTTCTTTTAATCCAATAAATAACTTTTGACATATCATAACATTGCTTTTCCTATTAAGGTGGTTGGGCATCCCAAGCCTATGGTTAAATGGTACCGCGGTGGAAAAGAGCTTCAGGCAGATGGAACAAAGTTCAAGGTCCAGGAGTTCAAGGGAGGATATTATCAGCTGGTCATTAGCACCGCTGATGAGACTGACGCTACAGTTTACCAGTTCAGAGCCACCAACTCTGAAGGATCCATCTCCACCACAGTCAATCTTGATGTGGAAGGTAAGCCTTCTTTCCTGTGTAGATAATAGACCTTTATAATAACATTAATGTGTTAAATGATATCCTAATGGTTATTGTCATGCTTTTAGTTCCTGCAAAGATCCACCTGCCTAAGGAGCTCCAGGGCATGGGAGCAGTACATGCTGTCTGTGGTGACATCGTCACCATCAAGATCCCCATCACCGGCAAGCCTGAGCCAGCCATCACCTGGCAGAAGGGCCAGGAGATTCTCTCTAACTCTCCTTACCACCAAGTCATCACCACCAGGTCCTTTACCTCCCTGGTCTTCCAGAAGGGTGTGCAGGCCAAGGATAATGGTTACTACATCGTTACAGCCAAGAATAGGTTTGGAAGTGACAAGCAGACCATTGAGATGGCTATAGCCGATGTTCCAGAAGCTCCGAAGACCATTAATGTTAGCGACATCTCTCGGGACTCCATCACTCTGACATGGGAGCCGCCTTACAATGATGGAGGAAGCCCCATCACCAATTACATTGTGGAGAAGTGTCCCACCACTGCAGACCGCTGGATCCGTGCCGGACATACCAGTGACTGTAGCTTCACTATCATCAATGTATTTGGAAAGACCAAGTACCAGTTCCGTGTCATAGCTGAGAACCAGTTTGGCTTGAGTGCTCCATCTGATCCTACTGAGCCAATAACCACCAAAGAGGACAAGTCAGTGATCAGGAACTATGATGAGGAGGTAGATGAGACCAGAGAGATTACTGTGGGTGAGGCTCCGTTCTACAAGGTTAAGGAACTATCCTCTAAATACATCATCTCTGAAGAGCTGGCTCGCTGTCAGTTTGGAGTTGTTCACCGATGTGTCGAGATTGCCACCAAGAAGACCTTCATGGCAAAATTCATTAAGGTCAGAGGAATGGACCGTGAATTAGTCCTTAGAGAGGTTGAAGCCCTTAACATGGCCAGACACAAGAACATCATATACTTGCATGAATATTTTGAGAGCATGGAGGAGATCATCTTGATCTTTGAATTCATCTCTGGAGTTGACATCTTTGAGCGCCTTGGCACAGGAAACTTTGAGCTCACAGAGCAGGAGATTGTCCGCTACTTGAGACAAGTCTGCACTGCACTCAAGTTCATGCACAGCCAAAACTTTGGCCACTTGGATATTCGCCCTGACAACATTGTGTATACCACAAGGAGAAGCACTGAGCTGAAGATCATTGAGATGGGTCAGGCCAGGCTCTTGGTTCCAGGAGAGAACATCAGATTGCCATTCTCTGCTCCAGAGTATTGTGCTCCTGAGGTTCACCGCCATGACCTCATCACGACAGCAACAGACATGTGGTCTGTCGGTGTGGTGGCCTTTGTTCTACTCAGTGGCCTCAATCCATTTGCTGCAGAGTCCACCACTCAGATGATTGAGAACATTTCCAACTGTGAGTATGTCTTTGATAGTGAAGCCTTCAAGGACACCAGCTTACAGGCAATGGACTTTGTAGACAGACTTCTGATCAAGGACAAGAAGCTGCGTATGACAGCCAATGAGGCTCTAGAGCATCCATGGCTAAAGATGAAGCTTGAAAATGTTAGCACCAAGATCATTAAGACACTGAGACACAGGAGATACTATCAGACTCTGGTGAAGAGGACTGAGACCATTGTTTCATCTGCCCGTGTGGCCTATGGTGGTGCCTTTAAGAACCAGAGAGCATTAGCTGTGGGCAAAGTGAAGATTGGAACAGAGTACCATGGTTTGCGCGCCGGCCCAGTCATGCATGGCTCAGCTGAAGAGGGTGGATATGTCAGATTCACCTGTACCATTGCCCAATTCGACAAGAGCACTCAGGTGACATGGTACTTTGGCAACCGCCAACTTCACTCTAGCTCCAAATATGAAATTACGTACAGCAATGGCTTGGCCAGCATTTACGTGAAAGATGTTGAAGAGAGCGATGATGGTGTGTACAAGTGCAAGGTGGTAAGCGACGATGGAGAGGATAGTGCCTATGGAGAGCTTTTTGTTGAGACGGTTAGAAGCATCAGGGAGCACTACATCAGTCGCTCTGTGAAGAAGCTGAGAAGAAAGGTTGACAAGTCCATGCTGATGCAGAGGCCACCAGAGTTCACACTGCCTCTTTACAACCGCTCTGCTTATATTGGCGAAGATGTGCGATTTGGGGTCACCATCACCGTGCACCCTGAGCCTCATGTGGCATGGCTGAAGAATGGACAGAGAATAAAACAAGGAGAAAATGATAGCAAGTACACCTTCACCAGTGACAAGGGTCTGTACCAGCTGATGATCCATAGCTTGGACATGGACGACGATGCTGAATACACTGTGATGGCCCACAACAAGTTTGGAGAGGACAGCTGCAAGGCCCGCCTCACAGTGAGTCCTCACCCTGTCATTGAGGAGACCATGAGACCAATGTTCAAGCGCCTTCTAGCTAACGCTGAGTGTGTGGAAGGAGACAGTGTCCGTTTCGACCTTCGGGTTTCAGGAATCCCCACTCCTACTCTTAAATGGGAGAAGGACGACAAGCCTCTACAGTTGGGCCCCAAGGTGGCAGTGGTGCAGGAAGATGTTGATTACCATGTCCTTCATGTCAGAGAGACTCTGCTTGAGGATTCTGGCATTTACAAGGTTACTGCATTCAATTCTGCTGGCTCTACAAGCTGCCATGCTATCCTGAAGGTGGATCGCCTTACTTATACCAGAAGAGAGTACAAGAGTGAGGAGGAGAGACACAGACATATTCAGAAACAGATTGAGAAAACGAACAAAATGGCTCAACATATCGCCGCAACAGAGGAAATGGTTCCTCTTAACCCTACTGCCCAGGAGGCTCTCAAATTTGCTGCTGAGATTTACAAGCCCGCAGTGAGCACTAAGAATGTGGAGGGAGAGTTTGACATCACAGTAGAGAAGTCAGAGACCAAGAAACTGGAAGAAGAGAGGAGGATCTTTATGCCTTATGAAATACCTGAGCCTGTGGTGCATGACCCTACAGCGCTGGATGAGGATAAAACTATCAAACAGTTTGTGCCTCTGTCTGACATGAAGTGGTACAGGAAGCTCCGGGACCAATATGAGGTTCCTGAGAAGATGGAGAGGATTGTACAGAAGAGACAAAGACGCATTCGTTTGTCCAGATGGGAGCAGTTCTATGTCATGCCCCTCCCCAGAATCACAGACCAATACAGGCCAAGATGGCGCATTCCTAAACTCACTTTGGATGACCTGGAGACTGTAAGACCAAGCCGCCGATCGCCCTCACCTGAGTCTGAGGTTTCCTTCAGATCCAGGAGGAGATCTCTGGGAGATCTGAGTGACGAGGAAATGATGATGGATGACTATCTTTCCAAGAGGAGAACCGAAGAGGAGAAGATAATGTTTGAGGATGAGTTAGAGCTTGGTTTCTCAGCCTCTCCTACCGGCAGTCCGACCCGCTGTGAGCGTTGTGATGTCGACCTGGAAGAGAGGAGGCAGGTTGTCAGACAAGAGTTTGTCGAAGTCTCTGAGACAAAGAAAAAGCGCACTGTTTCTCAGTTCATGAGGAGGAGAAGGTCCCTGTCTCCTACATATATTGAACTCATGCGCCCTGTTTCTGAGTTGCTCAGACCACCACGCACTCAGCCTGCACTGGACATGGAAGGCGAAGTCGTAGAAAGGAGGTCTCCTACCCCTGAGAGGACCCGTCCTCGCTCCCCCAGCCCCATCAGGTCAGCGGAGAGGTCCTCTCGTTCCACCTCCAGATTCGAGAGATCTGCCCGCTTTGACATCATGTCCCGTTACGAGGCCCGTAAGGCAGCTCTGAAATCGGAGCGGACATACCAGGTGGTGAGTCAGACTCCGTTCAGCTTGGATCACGCTCCCCGTGTCACCGTGAGGATGCGTTCTCACCGTGTACCGACTGGCCAGGACACCAAGTTTACCCTTAACGTCCAAGCCAAACCCTTGGCCCAGGTGAAATGGTTCCACAATGGGACTGAGATCTCTGAGAGCAGTGAAAAGTACATCTTCAGCAACATGAGCGGCGTTCTGTCCATCGGCATCCTGGACTGCCAAGCTGAGGACAGCGGCACCTATCGCTGCGTCTGCTCCAACTCCAAGGGAGAGGCCTCCGACTATGGTACCCTGGATGTATCAGGTGGTGGATTTACCACCTATTCATCTCGTCGTAAAGATGAGGAAGCTCCTAAGCCATATGTTCCTCAAATGACAAAAGTAGACCATTACCACAGCACCCACTTCAAGGCTGGCTACTCCTCTGAGACACACTATGAAGTGTCGGAGAGCAAGGCCAAGATGACGGAGACCCAAGAGGTGGTTACACGTGACAGATATGCAGACTCATCTGAGCGATTCTCCTCCGCTGAACGCTATGACTCATCCATCAAGTATGCCTCCACAGAGTACCTGTCTTCTGCCTCCTATTCCTCTGCTTCTTCTGAAAAATTCTTATCATCTGAGGCTAAAATCAAATCCTCTGCTGCCACTGCTGTTGAGGATGTTTCTGTAAGCCGCAAGCTAAAACCAACACTCCCAGCTAAGATTCTCACCAAGCCCCAGTCTATGACAGTGGCTGAAGGAGAGACAGTCTCTTTCTCCTGCGACATTGATGGAGAGCCTGCACCCAATGTGACATGGATACATGAAAGCAGATCCATTGTGACTTCTTCCCGCATCCAGGTCATGACCACTCAGTACAAGTCTAGCATGGAGATTACATCTGTGATGGCTTCTGATGAGGGCAACTACTTGGTAGTAGTGGAGAACTCGGGAGGCAGACAGGAAGTTCATTTCACCCTGACTATTCGCAGACCAGCTCCCAAAGAGGAGGTCAAGGCTATCAAATCACCAGAGCCTTCAATCAAGTTCCCCACTCCCAGCCTCAAGTCCCCCACTCCCAGTGTCAAGTCCCCTGAACCATCTGCCCCATCCCCTGCTCCTTCTGTAACTTCTCCAGTTCCCAGTGTGAAGTCTCCAGAGCCACCATCGGTTAAGTCACCAGCTCCAAGTGTTAAATCTCCAGAGCCCAGCATAAGATCTCCTGTTCCCAGTGTCAAATCTCCTGAACCAGAGGGAATTAAATCTCCAAAAGGTGTCAAGTCTCCAGAGCCATCTGTGACTTCCCCAGCTCCCAACATTAAATCCCCCACTCCTAGCATTAAGTCTCCAGAGCCCGAAGGCATCAAATCACTCAAGGGCATCAAATCTCCTGAACCAACTGCCTCTCCTCCACAAGTCAAGTCTCCACCACCAGTCAAATCTCCCGAGAGGGTCAAGTCACCTGAACCTGAGGGAATTAAATCCCCACGTGGTTTAAAATCACCAGACCCAGCTGGGATCAAAACACCAAGGGGGCTGAAGTCTCCAGAACCAGCAGGGATCAAAACCTTAAGGGGGCTGAAATCCCCAGAACCACCTGGTCTCAAGTCACCGAGAGCCCTAAAATCCCCTGAGCCTGAGGGGCTCAAGTCTCCTCCCCGGATGAAGTCCCCTCCTCCCACCATGTCCCCCAAGAGGGTCCTGTCGCCACCCACTGTCAAATCCCCTACCCCCAAACCTCCCAAGGTGCTGACCCATCTCAGTGCTGAGGCCTTTGAGGGTTCAGTCAAGATAGCCTGTATCTGTGAGAGCAGTGTGAGGGAGGTGGTGTGGTATGCCAATGGCAGGAGACTGTCCCAGAACAGCCACTTTGAGATGCAGTACTCCGAGGGCTCCTGCTGCCTGCTGATCCACAACCTGGAAGACAGTGACCAGGGAGAGTACACCTGTGAGATGACAGCAGAGGGAGGCATCTCCAAATCCTCCTTCTCCTTCACTGGCCAGGTGTTCCAGTCTATCTGTATGAAGGTCACCGCTTACCATGAGCAACAGGTGGTGCTTAAAGGTGAGTCGCTCATTTAGGATATATTGTGCAGCACAATTGTTTAGTTTAATTTATTTTTTAATTCAATGTTTTTTTGAGGTTACTACAATAGACTCTGCCCCATAATTTTGAATCCTGCAGGATCTATGACGACAAGCCACAAGGAATCTTCCTCTATGTCGATGAAGAAAGAAGTCCACACGATGGAGGAGACCTCAACATCCTTCTCCTCCCAGCAGGCCATGATGTCGTCCATGATGGAGTCCAGCTCGTTCAGCAGCATGGCAGCTGAGATGAAGTTTGAAACCATGTCTATGTCCAGCATGTCCTCCATGGCTTCTGAAAGCTACGCCATGAGCTCTAGCAGCCTGACTGAGATGTCCTCTCAGATGGAGGGAGCCTCCTTCAGAACCATCAGTAAGACCTGTTACCTTTCAAGTAGTCCACCGCTGGCACACTAATATCTAGTAGTCAACCATTGGCACACCACTATCTAGTAGGCAATCACTGGTAAACCTCCACTAGCTAGTACACCACCACTGGTACACCACTATCTAGTACAACACCACTGGTACACCACTATCTAGTACACCACCATTGGCACACCACTATCTAGTACACGACCACTGGTAAACCTCCACTATCTAGTACACCACCACTGGTACACCACTCACTATCTAGTACACCACCACTAGTACACCACTATCCTGTACACCACCACTATCTAGTAGACAACCACTGGTCAACCACCACCATCATTTAGTTATTCACTAAAAAACACAGATAAATCTGTTAAAACACAGGTAAATCTTGGAGTTGCA
>OMNS01086477.1:0-19849 GCA_900303225.1 Laemonema laureysi
CCATGCCAGAGATCAGGGCCAGGGGACTGGTGTGCTCTCTCTGCGGAGAGAAGTTGTTGCATTTGGACAGGTCCCGGGTGACTGTGACATTAGTGGAGTCTCCTGAGTTGGTGAAGAAGTCAGTTGGACACTCTCCATGCACGGTGGTCTGGGAATAATAACAGGCATTGATTTTGTGAGAACACGGAAGATAGATGAAATAAATGAATTGCTATTCGCTTGGTTGCATGTTATTATTATTATTATTATTAGTAGTAGTAGTAGTAGTAGTAGTAGTAGTAGCAGCAGTAGTAGTAGTAGTAGTAGTAGTAGTAGTAGCAGCAGTAGTAGTAGTAGTAGTAGTAGTAGTAGCAGTATCAGTAGTAGTAGTAGTCATGGAAATATAGTAGAATTATACTATTCATAACAATTAATTATAATATTGGATCAGTATTAGCAACATTAGTTGTTTTAGTTGGGATTATATGCCCTATTGAACTCCAGATTAGATTAGACTAGGACTTGTTATGACAGCACAGTGGATGTCATTATCGTGATAAACTTATCGTGGACTTTGACCAGCATGTGGACTGCCTTTGTCAGAACATGATGTTACAGGATGGTATTTACCACCTGCGATTGGGGCAGCTTATCTTGCTGTTGCGCAAGCTGTTTATCTGGGTCCAACAAACAACAAGACTCCCTAAACTGAATTGAATGTTATGTATTGAAAGACAGATCCACAGAAACACACACACACAGAAATCCTACCATTTCTCGGCTCTTGTCCTCCTCCATGGCAGGCACCATCAGGGCAGAGACGATTCCCCTCTTTGCGTTCAAGATGCTTTTGGGTTCGCCGTCTTCAGGGAACAGGGAGACTTGATTCTCACTGTCAACCATGAACTTCAGGGTGTTCCTGGGAAAGGAAAATGGAATAAGATACGGAAACTCTTCTATCTTCATTACCTTTGCTTTCAAACTACTTTTTTAAAATTGTTTGCCCTTTGTTTTAAAGTGTTTTAGTTGTTCAACTTCATCAATATTTAACGGTCTGATTTATTTGTGTATTCATTCATTTACATAATACATACAATACATTATGAATAAATGTTAGCAATAAATACATTAATTACTATAGGAATATCAAATCAATATCTGGATCACCAATATGTAATACACAAAAACGTTATTTAAACGGCCGGATCACCTACTTTGCCATGGCAACTTTGAAAGCCTCAGAACTGGCAGTGCGGCCGAACACAGGGATGCCATGGGCATCCACGTCAGTGACCTCGGTCAGAGAGCAGTCTTTGGTGCGCAGGATGAAGCTACACGTCTGGGGTACCTCAATCTCAACCTGTGCAACAGATGTATAGAGGCATGTACCGTATAGGTAATGCGATCTTTCTCCAAATTGTGAGGGTGAAGGGTTTGCGTTGACAGTGGGGCAGGAGAGTGGCACCTACCTTGCAGAACACTTTGGGGCCGTTCTGGAGAGGACTAGCTCCCTTGACACCATTAAGTGTTTCCACTTCGTAGTCGTAGGAGAACCTCTTGAAGTTCTTGAATCTTTTGGTCACTAAAAAGTTGGTATATATATATATATATATACCAATATATAAAAGTATATATTTTTTTAATTAAAAGGTGGATCTGTTTGATGAGGTCAGATTAGAAATATTTACAATCCTATGCCACGAAGAAAGGAACCATGAACTATGATACAGTTTCAAATCGCTAAGCAACAATTATTAGCATTGACTCATGCTAATTGAGATCATAGGAATCTGATAATGACTCATCATAAAGTCATCATAAAGGGTTCAAAGGGCAGGGTAAAGTTGCTGATGAACTGTTTTCACTTTTCAATCCCAAAGCTTACATCTAAAACCAACAATACCAAACTATTCTGTTCTAATAGCATAAATTATATTCCTAATGTTGACGATAACTTTGTACAAACTTACGAAAACATGTTGAAGATGATCCATCAAGATTTCCCACATCTTGCTCTGTATAAAGAAAGAAAAGAAGAATGCTTGCAAATATGGAAAGAAATCAAAAATCCTTACAAACATACCCTCAATACACGTTAGACAGTATTTACAATGACAATGTGGGATGCCTTTGTAAAATTGTATCAGAAATATGTGTAGTATTATACTTTATGAAGAAGGAACAAAAAACACTCACAAATAGCCATCTTGGCAAAATTGTTGAACATTAAACATTCAAATCTAAAATGCTATGCCCTGGATAAGTACACAGTATTCTGTCATAAAATTATTGAAAAAAGCATTCACAATTTATTCAACCAATTACATATTCAAATCCACATCAAATTCTAATTCTAATGAAACTAAACTCTTAAATCCTAAAACTACGAAAGATTTCGTATTAGACATGGCTCGTTTAGTTAATATTCAAAAGCTTCCATACTTACGGGCCAGTGTGTAGGTGCCCAGCAAGAGCAAAAGGCATATCTTAGTACCCCCCATGATGGGTTTAAAAGGAGCTCTATGAGATCCTTGTGGGTAAGAGAGTCCTCTTGTTTCAGGGAAGACTAATCTCTGTGTTTTGTCTCTGTGGCTTTTATAGTTCTCCCACCTTACTGTATGTGATCACCAGGAGTTGCCGCAACTGTGCTGCCCTGGTTCCAAAGTCTAAGCAGTCCTTGTGGCAGGCCAAAGGTAAAAGCATTTCACAAAGACATAACTGTCAGCACTCAGGGTGATGAGGCTGATTGCATCAAATTAACATTTTCCCATGAGGGAATTATTCCAGGTTGAGTAGCACTGGGGTTTTTATGAACGCTGAAATAGATTTGTAACTCTAGAATTAGAATTGTTGAGGATATTTCCACAGGAAACACAGGAAGGAGATCTCAGCAGCACATCTAGAAATGCAATTTGCATCATGATGTAATGGATGAACTATCCTTTGATCCTTTGACCAAAAGACAACAACTCAACAAATCATTTAATTTTCAACAACGTTCAGTGGAGGTTCAACAACTTCTGACATTATAACACACATGTTGAAGCCATGATTGGTCTTCAAAACAGAATCAAGTGGTGTGTGTGTGTGTGTGTGTGTGTGTGTGTGTGTGTGTGTGTGTGTGCGTGGTTTTATGGAAGCGTGGGATGAGAGGAAACTGGGGTACTGTTATTATGTTGCTCATTAAGGACATGTTCAATTTAAATACAACCACGTTACAAAAAGCAGCGATCATGATGAATTCAATGAAAACTAGTAAAAACAGTTCAACATTTTGGGTGTTCAGTATTAAAAACAGTACTATATTAAAGTTAAAAAAGAAAAAAAAAGTAAAAGAAATAATGTTGCCTTTTACCTAATTAGGGAAGTCTATAAGAAACCTGCGTATCAGGGTTACATCATGCACTCTGTCAATGTAAAGATCAATGCTTGGAGGTTAATCAGGCAGAGAAGATGTTACACAAGAGAGCAACAAGGTCTAAACACCATGATAACCAAAACAAAATATCCTGGTTGTGGGATCGGAGAGCAATTAAAGATTGGTGTCCAATTACTATTAAGACAAAGTTAACTACCCTTCTGTCTGGTAGTACGTTTTACAAAAAAAACTATAATAATACTAATAATACTTAATACTTATAATTTCATATCATTATGTCTGTTAACTAAACAATGAGCTGCCGATGTGTCTAGTCCTCTGCTCTTTAGTATCCTGCCAAGTCACTGGTTGTTTCTTGTCCATGTACCCTGTACACTGTATCCTTACTATGGATTTCCAAATTCCGATTCTGGTTCATTCTGTATTGTACTCACAGAGGACATATGTGTTCGCAGTGAGTATATAGGCGTAGAAGAAACACACAACACCTAAAACAACACAGGTCATGAACTTCATTGTTTAAGTCAGTGTTTCCCAACCTTTTTTGAGCCACGGCACATTACATTAGACACATTAGAAAAATCACACGGCACACCACCAAACAAAAATGTCACAAAAAGTATACATATCACACAGGGAAATGTTAATATAATGTAGAACATGAACAAGAACTTTCTACACAACAAATTTATTGTATTTACACTATCAATGCACTATTGTTGATGGAACCCTGATCTGCTTTAATTGTGTATTCACATAATTGTTCCAACTGTTATGAAACGAAACGAGGCCTTGCAAATCAATCATGGGGTCACATGTGGTTGCATTATATAGCCAACATGTGTCACTCAATTGCACAAACTACATATATTATTTATTGTTCTTTGCCATTCGTCCAGTGTATCTATGTTTATGAGTCCTGTAATGAAAGACATCGATTTGTGTTGTAATCTTCTAAAAAATATTGCATAATATTGTTTTCATGGTGTATCAGTGCAAATCTTTTTATTGCTGCCAACCAGCAGTTGAGAAACATTTTCAAAGTGGTTCATAGGGTTAGGCTCGGAACTAAATACATGGGAATATTAGTTAAATATTAATTTAAAAAAACAAGCATATAATAACAACAAAACATTATAAAATATATAATACAGTTTTGACAATAAAGACAAACAAGACCATGGGATAGGGGCAAAAAAACGATTGAGAAGTTCACCTTAGAGACCATTATTCATTAGACCAACTGTAGGCTATGGTCTCAAAGTTGGTTGCTTGCCCAACAAGGCTAGATAATAGGTGGTGGATACTGCCATCTAGCGTTGAAATCTCCATTCAAAAGACTGCTTCTGCTTCTGAGAATGACCAATAGGAATGTTTCCATGGAAAAAGTATACAAATAATCCTTTTAGGATTTTTTTCAAGAAAAACCTTAAAGCCATAAGGCCTGGCCTCTAGTCAGCAGATGAGAAGGAGATACATGGTACTCAATGTTGGTGTTTGAGGACCCCAAAGTCATTAGTAAAGGTAAATGTCCCCATTCATGGTTAGGCAAGAGTGTTAGCAGAGCAGTCATTCTGATAGTGGATGACATCTTCCATGACTTGCATAGCCTTGGTAGGGATGTCCATAACCTTCAGAATATTAGCTAGTATCTTTTTTTAATTTCAAAACATTTTAATAGAGGTTAATCAGGGAAGCATACAGGTAATTTGATCAGAATTGATATGGAGTGTAATTTGTCAGAAATTCCATAGCCATCCATCAGCTATTAGTGAGTGCTCTGTCAAATATCTGCTTTACTTGAAAAATAGCAAATATCTGCCTCTGATTTAGATTGTAGACTCAGCAGGGAATCTGTTCTGTGATTGGTTTGGGGAATCCATCTTGCCTGTCAATCACAGGTGCGTGAAATGCAACACTTCTCAATGACGGAGAAACGTAGGGAGGGAGGGGGCATTGTTTTAGGTAGGTTATTTTCAAAATCTTACATACAGCACCTTTAAGCATTGTGGCTGATATCTTCACTCCAAACTTCTCTGCATTGTGCTAGGCAGTCATTTTCAAGTTTCAATCAGTCAATCTCCAAGGAGATTCAGTTCTTATGGCTGAGACAATTTGTCTCAGCCATAAGATGACTCACATAAATACTGAGCTCTTTGTGTGAGCTGGTTGGCTAAGCCCGTAGGTGGAACCTGCAAATCTAAGTACTTTACCTTCCATAAAGGGTGAGGTCTGCATCTGCAAAGAGGTTGAAATCAAGATGTACGATACTGGACAAAGTTCATCAGCTGGGAGTGGAATTGATAATTCGGGAATTAGAACACCTTGCAGCAAGACTGTCAACTTCAAGTTGACTATTGTTGATCTAATCTGGGATCCAGCAGTCATAGCAGAACGGCACAGAGCCTGGGCTGGAAACAAAGAACTGCTAGGGGTGGAGTCAAAGATATACTCAAACTAGTTCACACGAGTGGATGAAGCTTTCAGAAGGGGAATTTAGTAAGTGTATTTTTACAGTTGCCAGTCTACACAGTGTTGATTTGAAACCTTTTCAGTCACTTCTTTATAGTTTACTACTGCCAGCCCGCTTCCAGCAACATGTGAAGAGCCAAGCTCCAAGCTAAGTAAATCCATGCCTCTGGTGCTGTGACCCTGTGAAATACATACAATACAACTGTAGTTAATGCGATAAAAAAGACAAAACTTTAGCAATCTTTATTGATACGACAATAAGTATTTTTAGAAAAACTAAAAACAAGACAAACCTTATAAAGTGTACATTTTTATTGTTCTTTGATCAATAGGATTCAAGCGATCATAATGTTTATTTCGATTTACACAGATTACACAGATCTTAACACCCATGTGAACCAATCTTCTTTACTCCTTCCAGCCTTTTTCAAAATTGATAGGGAGTGTTTTATAAAGATTTAAAGCATTTCATTTTTGGAAAGGGACAAGCCTCCCATTACCAACTTTGATGTATGCCTCGGCCTCTTTGGAATCGTGCTGCAGAAAACGAATAATGTTGCCTTGGAACTGGCTCACCGCACTGTTCATCATCTCCAATAGGCAATCAATAACATTGTTCAAACTCTCAGTGTTGGTGACAACATAGACTTTATAATAGAGGTCAGTCCCCATGCGAAGGAGCTCTTGGTTCCGAAAATGTGACATGACAAGGTGAACAAACAACGGCGAGTCTCTGACAACAGCCTTTGTGATCTCCCTGATATTATTTACATCCTATCCTATAATATAATAATAATTTCCTTCCAATCTTCCCCAAACTTGGCTATCTTTATCTACATGTCTTGACCAATTTCTGAGCACTAAGCCCAGCTTGATACCTTATTCCTAAGCTGAGACACAGGGTATCATAATGTACAACCGGCACCATCCAAGAAGTACAAGACCTCTTGGGATGTCCTACCGAAGAACCTCTCGCTTCACATTGGAAGGATGGGCAGATTTCCACCTTGGAAAAGTGGACCGTGTTTTATGGCCTTTTATGGTTAATCAGATGTTATCATCTGAGAAGCCTATTGCAGGAGTTTGCGAACACATAACATAAGGTTGACATAAGGTTGCGGTAGTGATGTGTCGAGACTGTTTTCTGAGACCACTTTACTGCACGGCCTGTCATCTTGCCATCCACAAGTCTATGGAGTCTTAATCAGACTATTACCATAATCGTTTTCAATTCCATGTATGGCTGGCATAAAAAAATGAATCATTACAGTGCGAAGGAGAACAAAGGAGAGTTAATAAGTCGTGTTACACACACACACACACACACACACACACAAAAAAAACCCTAAAAAGCCCAGTATTTATGACGCTGTTGATTTAGTCGTCTGTCCGAAGCAAAGATGCAAAACCTCAAGACAATCACCTCCGCAGGAATCTAGGGAGGAATTTAAGTCCATGCAGACCAGAAGGAAGGTTTGAGTTCAGGATAGGCTACAGAAGGTCAATTGAGTTAAATTCAGTTAATCTCTTGTGAATGGTTTGTTCGTATTTTTATTGTAATTGTCTTTTCTGTCTTTTTTTTAATGGCATATTTGCCTGACTAGGCACAATGGCTGCAATGTTTGTAAAAAAATATATATATCTGCTTCCTGTTGACTGCAAAAAGTGACCGCATGGTCGGTGTCTCTGTTAATGTTTTTTCTCTCCATGCCCCTAAAAATGCATAATCTGAAAATTAATGAATGAAAATTAAATGCTAATATGCCATGTCATCATTAAAAAATGAAAAGTAAAATGACGGGTAATAATAGATTACGATGGAATTTTTATGACTCTGTCTAACCACTGCTCCTGTATTCCCCTGTTTGTCTCCCTCTCTGTGTGTGTGTGTGTGTGTGTGTGTGTGTGTGTGTGTGTGTGCGTGGGTGGTATACCACGCGGTGGGCGTGGCCAGGATTTAAATTAAGGTGACTGGGGGGATTTCCATAGAAGAAGAATGGGGAATTAAGGAGGTGAAGATGATAAAGTTTGAATGGCTGTTGTAGTGGCTTCAACTGGAGGACTACCAAAGATAGCAATACGAGGGGACGGAGGAACTTTGAACTCAAAAATTTCGGAGACCACGAATAATGGAGCAGCAGTTTTTTCATGTCTACAGATAAGAGTGAGATTCGGCGAAGCAACGTGCAGCTGAACGGATCTTTGCCCTTTTTGAAGCTCACAGCGATAGAGGCCTGCATAAGGGGTGGGTGGCAGGGAGCCCTGGTGGTGTGACTGAATAAACATTCCTAACAACAATGGGGCCCAACTGATCCGAAAACCTTTTTTTGTAAAACTCCACCAGGTACCTGTCAGGTCCCGGAGATTTGCCGCTATGCAGACTTAATTGGCTCTTTGAACTCAGAAAGCTTTAAGGGAGGGCTTCGATTAACTTAACTTAACTTAACTTAACCTCTTGATTAACTTGTATAATGTAAAATGTAAGTAGTCGAGCTTCATCATTGGACAATTCTGATGTGTCAGAAGTAAGGGAGCCCATATCTTCTAGTATCTGAGTGATTTCATTATTTGAGGTGAAGAAAAGTACTAAATCCCATTACCACATCCTGCCTGTTGTTCAACCTAGTGAGGGAGTAGGCAGTCTGTGATTGGATTTTTCAAATAATGTGTAGGGAATTTGTGAATGAGGTGCTCTGTGAGAATATCTGTTCTGGTTGACTGCGTGCCTGAATCTCTAGAGGGAGCATTTTGGGTTATCTTCTGCTCTTTTCTGCTCTCTCTCTCTCTTTACAACTCTCAAATCTTACCTACGTCACCTTTAACCAAAGGGTATTTCCCATCACCTTTGTAATTACCCTTTTAGAAATGTCTCTGGAAATTCTTGAAAAAAAAAAAAATGTCGGAAAGTGCAGAGCAGACACATTATCCTTCCGGTTAATGCTTCAATGGTTAGTTTCGGCCAAGAGAGGGAGCCGCTCACTCTAGCTCCCATGTGGAATATTGCTCAAGCACAACCATTTCTGTTCCAGGCAGATACAGAGAGGCCTCATGCATGCTTTTAACTAACAGGCTGCACTACTGCAGTGCTCTCTTTTCAGGTCTACCCCAGATAGGCCCTAAGTAATGTAAGGAGCAAAGTAAGTTTTCAGCAATGGCTGATTTTGTGTTTTAAATGGTGCTCAAGAAGAGGCTGCGTCTCAAGTGACTGCACCTTGACTTTGATTTATAGTTCTTTTGAACTAATTTCTTGTTTCTGTTGAGTTGTTTCACTTGTTAATCACTTTGTATTGCTGTTTTGCACCAAAAGTGCTCTATAAATAAAGTTAAACAAAATTTGATTTGTGAATGTATTTGTTATAAAACAAATCTCACATATCCTGCTGTTAAACGACAGCGACAGGTGGGATTGTGGATTATGCCAGGCATTAATAGAGTGATGAATTGTTTGAACTTTGTATCTGTTACTATCCAACATTATACATGCTGTACATGTATATTATTAGTGTGTGCATACCTTTTAAATATTTCCTTTACCTTAAAAAAAAAAAGGCCAAGAAAACAAGACTTTCAAATAATGTATGAAGTACTGAAGAAGATTACTTTAATATGATTTCACCTTCATCCTGCTCTCACCCTGCTAGACCTCTATCTCTAATCCCCACTGTTGTTGAGGAGTTGATCAGGAAGCAATTTAGGGTTAGTATTTGCATTAAATGGCCCTTCTTTCATGTTACAGTAGAACAATAGATCCTCCTCCAGGGATGGCCAAACTTTTTGGGTTATGAGCCACATACAGAAAAATATAAGGAGTCACGGGCCCAAAAATATGAAGAGCGGCAGTTTTCAACCACTTACACTGCAGGAAAATAGATTTTCTATCAAAATAACTAGACGACAATACTGAACAGTTTAACTGTTGACATTACAGTACTTTATTGCTGTGCTCACATATTACAGAAGGCATTTCTGTATCTTAAATTCAATTTTAATTAATACAATACATTTTATTGCCATTTATTATGAGAGACTGTTTTCTAATGGGCCGTATTCCATTCTATTTTTAAATTAACGCCGGTCCAAAAGGGCAAAGGGCCGCAGTTGGCCCGTGGGCCGTAGTTTGGCCACCCCTGGTGTAGACTGTTTGTGATTGGTGTTTTCAAATAACGTTAACCCAATGGGAAATATGGGGGTTGCACCTTTTGTATTGTAATAACCCAGAGAACAGATAATGATTGGAAGACCTCTGATAACCCCACCCATGTCATATGTTTGTAATACTGTTGTATCTGAGAAATCGGGGCACAAGTAAGAAGAAACAAAGGTGACCAAGTAATCGTGTCAGGGCCCATGCCGAAGTGATTCTGTTGTTATGCTGGAGAACAAGCCGAACAAGCGAACGGAACCGAGCCGAGCCACATGTTATATTATCGGGTCAGGAAGTCTAGTCAAGCTACGCGGTCACTTTATGTAATTGCTACTAGGTTTATGGTATGGCGCTATGCTGCGCTGCCGTTGTAACAAAGTACAGATTTAAGTTAAGAACCGCGCTATTGATTGTGATATCCTGCAGGAGCCCGTCAATAAATACTTTCAATGTTGCGTCTTGACTCGGTCTGTTTGGAACTAAAAGACGTGGAAACTACACCGTGATTTGAATCTTCTTCAACAGTACATCTTTATTGATATTCTGTTCTAAGCTCACAGTGAGTTAAAAAAAATGGATGGTAGTGTTTCATACAAACATCTCTGCTTCAGTCAGTGAGGGTGTTTTACTGTTTGAAAGGGACAGGAAGGTCTAACTCAAGCCTTCCATTACTGACTTTCATATAAGCTTTGGTCTCCTCAGAAGCCTGCTGCAGAAAGGCTGAAACACTGTTTTGGAACTGACTTGTCATGTTGATCATCATCTCCATCAGGTACTCAATGGTACTGTTGAAACTATCCATGTTTACAAGAGCCATGCGGTCAAATATATCCTTAATGACAGTAACAAGTTTACCATATAGGGAATTCATGGTGAAAAGCACAGCATCCAAATAATCGGACTTGATGGAATTAACAAACTCCTGAAATTTTATGACAACAGCCTGTGTGGTCTGCCTGATCTTCTCGAGCATCATATCAAGGTTCTCTAAGACGCTCTTGAAATTGGTCTGTACCAGATTAATGATTTGAGGTCCAGTGATGACATCACCATTATCGTTTCGGAATTTGATATCACTCATGGTCTCAGCTAGAGAGTTGAGGTAGACCTCTACTTCGTTATTGATAATCTGCATGGCCTTCTCTAGCATCGCAGCAATGCTGCTGGTCAGCATCTTGAGGACCTCAGGCAGTGTGGTCATTTCGTCTGAGCCAGGCAGTTTGAACTTGGTCTCTCTCAGCACCTTGACTGCAGCATCCAGGGACACCGGGACCGTATTCTGGTACAGAGCAATGACATTTCTAAAGAAGATGGACAGCTGGCTCATTTTCATGTCGTAGTTAATGGCAGAGTCGTAGGTCTCTCCAACAAAAGTATACGCTGAGTTCATCAGCTTCTCTACATAAATTGTGATCTGATACTTTTGAGCAAACATAGTGAATGCAGAAGTGATTGAGGGTAGCCTTTCCTTGAGTCCATAGAGCATGTCTGTTGGCGCTTCCATATTGTATGCAACATGCAGGTTCATCTCATCATCACCCTTGGGAGATGTTCTGATGACCAATACATCAACGTCAATTTCAGGGGCAGACTGTTGAAAGGGGGAAGAAAAGAAAGAAAAATAGTTGTGATATATGAGGACCATAAATGTCTTTATATATGTTATAAATGGTGGTATTATGCAGTAATTCATTTTTTTTTTATACTTATACTAACTTATATATAGTTCATATAGTTCAATAGTTCATTGGTCAGTACATGTACATAAACTCCAAGGCCCTCCCTTTCTCCTGGTCCTCAATTTTCTAAATTTATTTTAAATTCAGGTAGCAGCAAGACAAAATGGATAAACATACCAATTAAAAAGATATGTGTAACACTGTAAATACACTAACAAATAGACATGTGCTTTAATACTCACAGTGTAGCGACTGTAGACTCTAGCACTCATCTGAGAGGGGAGCCTGGTAATGACTTGAAGACCCAAAAAACCAGTGGAAGGTGTTGACACAGAGGCACTGATTCCATCTCTGCCAGCAGTATAGCGGAAATTCACATCAGTGAACGTAGAGCTGGTGATGTCCACATTCAGGGTTTGGCGGGAAATACTAATAAGCACACAAACAAAATCAAATGACAAAATGTACATCTGTTTCATAATTGTCACAAATTTAAATTAGCTGTCCCTTGGAAAAGAAACCTTATCTTGCACACACAACACTTACTTCCCATCGACTTGGCGTTTTCTCCTGAAATAAATTACAAAGGGGTACATTAATCATTGAGTTGAATGAAACATGACATTTTACATACAGCTGTGTGAAAATGACACATACCTGAGGGCTTGGGTAATGGCATGGTTGACATCCATGGTGAGGTCAGTGTGGGTCAGGACAGCTCTATTAGTCATCATCAGAGCTTCATTTGCAAAGTTGGTAGTGGATGAAGCTATAGGGGAATAATAGTGAAATGATTACTTACGAGGTAAATAACACGCTGTATGCATTAAATAACTTTTATGAGCAAATGGTTTGTGGAAAAATTTTGTTTCTCACCATCCATGTCATATTCCAGGAAGACAATGGGAGAGGTAGCAGAAGACTTCAATGTAACTTCGAAGACAGGAACATCACACTGTATCTCTGATTCCAGCATTGAGGTGTACATTGGTGTTACAACCTTGGCTAAATAATACACCTTCTGCTTGGTGCCAGTCATGTCAACAGCAATCTTCTCAAAGTAGGTGAGATCACCCAGGCAGCTTGGCTGAGACAGGTTCATTTCAATATCAGCCAGGAATGAGATTGGTGCAAGATCAATGGTTGCTTTGGCAACATGTTTTCCATTAGTGTTAAAGGCAAGCACATTAACCTCATTGTTGCTAGTCAACTTCAGCACTGCACGTACACGGTTCAAGGAGGCCTCAATTGCTACATTTTTATTCACATCCATGCCAATTACTTTGGTGGAGCCATAATTAAGTTTATAGTCAGCAATCACTTTAGACATGGACCGCAGACCTTCTTCATTCATGTACAGATTGGCATCATTGTCCAGTACTCCCAAAACAACATAGTGCTGAAGTGCTCTGCCATTAAAGTTTGCTTTGGTGGTTGACTCTATGGAGACCTGCATCAAGGATCCTTCAAATTTCAGGCTGTGGTCTGCCTCTACATTTCCAGAAGCCTCGATTCTGGGCACATTAAACTCACCCTTCACCTGGAAAGTAGAGCTGGCACTTCCCTTAGTGTCTGTGACTAGATTTTGGTTTACTATGAGGTTGAGAATTGGGATGTTAATTCTTCCAATTGTGGCAACAGAAATTGTAGTTGCGGCAGCCTCCTTTTCACTATTGTCAACAGTAAAGTTGTAAAATACTTCGTACTGGTTGATGCGGGCCAGAGCCATAGTGTTAATGTGCTGGCTATCAGTGTTGAACATGGCAGAGTAGTCATTCTGAAGTTCAATCTTAGCAATTAAAGCCTCATAGAAGCTGACTTTTGCATTGCCCTTGTTCTGGAAGTCGAAGACAAACTCAGTGGGACGGATCAGAAAATTGATTGCGTTTGAAAAGACTCCATCGACTGAACCATATAGCTCTACATCATGGTTAGCCTTAAACTCCATCCTCATGTCATAAAGAGTGCACTGTCCAGTTGCCACAAAAAGACTGTTCTTTACTGCTGGGCCCTCTGCCTCATTGCGGATATTAAATCTGAAGTGTTTAAGGAAAGCAGATTCAGCAGTGATTTGCTGTTTCATCTTTAACATTGTCGTGATGGTTTCAGCTGAGAACGACATCTTAACAACCCTAGGATCGATATTCATCACCATGTTGACATTGTGGATGCCTTCGCCTCTGTCCTTGACTGTGCCAACATTCTTTAATTTGATTGTGGTGCCTTCCTGTTCAATGGTTCCCTGCTGGTTTACAACGATGTCACTTGTGTAATCAATGATTGGGATGTCAATCATGTGATCATACTTTGTTTCCATAGAGACAGTTATCCAACGAGCCATTGAAATCGAAGCTTTGTTCATAAAACTGGCTGTGTACGGTGTAGTCGTAACCTTCATTGTAGTCTGGGCCTGGGCCTGAGCAGATTGGCCATAGAAATTTGCCGATCCCCGATGTTCAACTCCAAAAACAAGATGGGTAAACTTGAAAGACTCTGCAAAAACAGCACGGCTTCTCTTGGGGAATGCCATATGAGCTGTAGAGTCAATGTTGAAGTTGAGAATTTCAAACTTGGGAGATTTGCCCACAGAATTTACAAATCCACTGAACTGAGGGTTCATTGCATTATCAGTAGAGTTTTTCAGCTCAGCAGTGGTCTTCATTGTGTAGATAGGAGTGTGGAATTTAATCTCACCATAGACTTTGCCAAAGCATGGAATCATGAGATCACTGGGGACGGTTGGCAGCTTGATGTAAGGGATGTGGTGAGTCTTAACAAGCTTGTCAAAATTCATCACTGGGATTTGCGGGAAGGAGATCTTAGCAAGGCTGATTTTGGGAATGGTGACCTGAGGCATGGCAGGAAAATAGTTCATGGAAATATCTCCAAAGATATCATCCAAACTGAGCATCTTGATCTCAAAGTTGACAATGTAATTAATTAGTTCAATGATCCTCTGCTTGATTTCCTCAAAGGAGATGGTGCTGGCTGGAATAGAGTATAATCCCATGATAGTGAACTGAGGGATCTCCAGCTGTGTTGGCATTTTGATCTGATGAAGGTTATCCATGCGGATCTTTATGGAGGGAACAACAAGATCAGTACACGGAAAGGTAAAGGATGGTAGGTCCAGTTCAGCTGTCTTCAATCCAGTGGTGACTCCCTCAATAATTTGTTTAATCTCACTGATAATCATTTGCTCAGCCACAACTTTCTGCATGACCTCAACCATATTGGTCAAAATGTAATTGACGGTGGTGATGACCTTGCTGTAGTATTTGCTAACTAGTTGTAGGTAGGGAGTAATCTCAGCTTCAAAATTAATTCTATTGATTTCCAGCCAATTAAGAACTATATGGTCAAAGATGTCTTTCACTGTTTTGAACATTTCTGAAACTTTGATTTCTCTTAGTTGTTCTATGGAGCCTTGAATGGAAGATAACACAAAGTTGATGAAATCTACTGTGGCATCAAGTTTCTGAGGAATCTGTAGTTTCCTGATTATATCATTCGCTGCACTTGTGAAAAGTGGTATAATTTGATTTGCATCTATGACAACATCATTATATGAATATGAATTCAGAAGTTCGGCCAAATGATGAAGAATGTCGCAGAGTGTTGTAAGATTTATCTTAATTAAATCCATGATGTTTGTTTCTTTTAGGTATTTGGTGCCATGTTTTAATGAGTACATTAACATTTCAGAGGTTTCCCTGATCGATAGATTTTCAACTATAGTCTGGATTGTTTGCTCAATTTGTAATTTTTGGAGAAGAACTACAATTTGTTCCATGATGCCTTTCATCTTTTTGTCAATCTCCATCTTGACCATAAGAGCTCTTATTTTAGCATGGAATGCATTTACTTTTTCAAGGATTTTGAAATCCTGTACAATATCTCCAACATCTCTTATTATTTCAGAAAAAATCTCAGTGGGTACTTGAGCAATCAGTTCCATAATTTGAGCTTCAAAGTTCATGGAAGAAATGTAGCTCTTGATGTAAGCAACACACTGGGGCAAGTCAAATGTTTCAATAAACTGCTTCAAGTTCCTCACAACCATTTCAAGAGTAGACTTGATTTCATACTTGGCATCAATGTCTTGCAAGTAGGCCATGCTGCTGCCCTTCAGCATTTCCAGATTAATCTGCTCAATAAATGTGATAATGGTATCCATTACTGCAACAACCATGGTCTTGATGTCAAAAATGTCATTAAATTCTTCCAGCTTTTGTTGGATATTCTGAATGACAGTTTCAGAAAGGGTGCCACTGACAACCAATTCTTTCACCATAACACATAATGTTTGGATGGAAGTAGCTAGATCTGTGAGCCTTTTCTTGACAAACTCTGTTACTTGTGTTAGAGAGGCCTCCAGGTCCTCCATTGAGATGACATATTCTTGGGTAAAATCTGTAAGGTATTGCTTCAGCTGAATAGTGTTGTCTTCAATATCCAGTGTTTTCACAAAGTCAATGACGTGTTGAGGAAGGGCACTAAGCCTATCAACAATTTCCTCATTGTTGATGTAGTTCTGGAATTCCTCTAGAATGCTCACACAAACTAACTTGATACTCTCAAGGTAAGGAGCCACATCTATGAAAGGGATCTGAATCAGTTGACTGTTGGTATTCTTATCGTATTTAAGGAAGCCAGAGATGGTGAATTCCTGGTTGTCATTGGAGTCAATGTTAAGAACATTTGTGAAGACAGTGCCTGAAAGCTCCATTCCAATTCTTTCTGCAGTGTTGTACATATTAATGTCTTGATTGATGGCATGGTTATTTAGCTTAGACTTCAGTCTAAATTTAGTCTCCTGCACTTGTGGAGACAGAAGAGTATCCATCTTGTTGTCAATAGTGGTCTCCAAAGATAATCCATTATCCATCTTATGGCTCACTGAGGCTCTGTATTCATGTGAGCTGGCAAAGACCAGGGGCTTTGCCCTGAGGAGGTATTTGCCATAAATCTGAGCACTTTGCCTTCCATAAAGGGAAAGGTCCCCATCTGCATTGAAGACAGTGTCAAGGTTGAAGTCAAAAGGTACCATACTGGCTCTCACATTGTGGTCAAAGCGCATTGGCTGTGAGTTGAAGCGAACATCATTCGAAATCTTTGCAGCAAGACCCACCACTTCAAGCTCAGTATTGTGGCTCATGTGAGTTCCAAACAGTTTTCCAATTGTACTGCACTTAGCATTGGCAGCCAGTTCAGCATAATTTACCTCATACATGTGCTTAATCTCTTGCTCATTATAAATGGCTTTCATGCTACCAGATAAGTCCATCTTGTACAGCTCTGCCTTCAACTGAGCCTCATTAACAAAATTTGCCCCAAGAAGTTTTAGGTTGTTATTCACACTGGTAGAGGCAATGTATGGCTTCAAGTCAATGGTGATATCATGAGTGTATAAAACATTCTCAGAGGCAATGGTCTGAACATTTGAGTTCAAGTCAAGGCTAGAGGGAGTTATTGTGAGAGTGTTTACATTATCAAACTTGATGTCACTCAGGGAAGCTTTGTTGTTAATGGACAGGGTAGCTCTGGAGGCATCAAGTCCTGCCACAAAGTTGCTGTCCAGGATTAGGGGGCTCTTGAGGTTGCTTTTTCCACTCATCTCCAAACCATCCTTGCTCATCTTTAGAGTAGCTTTGTGAGTGGCCTCATTTTCTAGGAGCTTCACATTGGCATCACTGTTGAAAACTAAACCATTGACATCAAGAGTTCCTGTTTGCAGAGAGTAGATGCGGTTTTCAGATTGGTCAGCATTGGTCTCTATCCTGAAAAGGACTACACCGGCACCAACAGAGGCCTGAGCCTCATTGCGGATCTTCATGCCAAGGGCAAGGGCATTTGTGTCAGCTTTCAGGGAAACCCTTTGTTCCTTGAAAGAGAGCTCAGCCACATGGGCCAGGGTGTCTTCAAAGGCATTAGTGTTTGATGTAACAGAAAGTTCTCCATTATTTAAGGATGCTGAGAAGATGTTTTGAGCCTGAACAAATGTTGAGTCAACTTTCAAAGAAGAATCAATTTTGGCTTCTTGTCTGAATGGATAGATGGCAAAATATTGGGTTGAAAAGGTGTTGCCATAGAAGGGTCCAACTTTTATCATCGTCTTCATGTTACTATCACCAGACATTTCTTCAGTGTTCATGCCAAACATGCCAATGTGCTCCATGAAAACATTGAGACCTAAGGTACTTATTGCTTCAATCTTGCTGCTTGATTTTACACCAACTTTTTCTGTGAGGGTCTCCTCTATGATGTTTAGACTGGCTTCAATGAACTTGTGGGCCAAAGTACTTTTCAACTCAGCCTTGATGGAATCTTGGTTGGCATACATTCCAGAGCCTATTAGTGAACAATAAAATAGATCATGAATGGAAACAATATTTAGATGTAGTAAAAGCATAAATCAATGTATGGCATTTCAAGAACAAATGAGGACAAATTACCTTCAATCCGGAATGAGAGGACATCAAATGGCGATGTTCCCTTTACATCATACATGGCTGATTGTACATGGCTTGGTGTCTGCGCATCTTTTCCGGCAGCAATTGTGGCTTCCAAATCATAGATGTTGCTCCTCAGCATAGCTGACATCTCGGCTTTACCAAAGAGAGGCACTGAAATAGTAATTCTCTCAGGTACAAAAAGTTCTGGGATTGGAATTTTCATTGAGGAAATTTCTAGGCCCAGCTGGGGCATTGAGAGGCTTGGTGTGGTCAAGGCAGCAGGAAAGTTGAGTTCTTCTGTTGACTTTCCTCCAAGAGGGACTGGAATAGCAATTGTGAAGTGCTCATTGTTGAAGTAGTAAACTGCTTTGGCCTTACTGTTCAAGAGACACAAAAGGACAATTAATTATCTTTTTTACTAATACATGGTTTAATTTTTTGTATTTATTTTGTTGTTGAATTTTGTTTGCTTAACTTACGTGTTCAGGAAAAGTTTCTCTGGCAGAGACATCTCAGGCATGTCAGGGATTCTAAAGTTCTGAATGTAAGGGATATCTGAAACATACTTTTCCATGTAGTTGTTTGTTGCCTGGAGGTATAAAAATCATGTTGAGATGTGCAAATATTCTAAAAATGAAATTATCTCTTGCCCATTTGTTATGTAACCTTAGTTACCTCCACAGACTTGGTGAGGATATGACGGATCTTCATGTCTGTCTTTCCCACTCTTGTGTCAAGAACGTCATTGATATACACTTCAATCATATCAGCATTGGGAAGAATGGTCATGATCTCAGAATTCATGTTCGACTCGACCCCAGCTTCAATTTTGCTTCCATCTGTAAAAAAATAGCAAAATAAATTAGGAAAAAATTAAATGCCTGGAGAAGCTCTGCTGCACCACGTTTTTTGTAAAATGTTCTCATACATATATGTTGAAAATACATTACCATATTTCACCGAGAGTTTTTGTTCTGAGGTGCTCTCGAGGAACTTAATGTCACTCTTCAGCTCACATTCAATCTCTTTGCCATGCTTCATGTTGGCTGTGAGGGTGGCATCAGCCTTAATTGAAGGGATAAGAAGCTGGACTTGCAGCATACCTTCCTTCATGGCCTTATGACTTCAAATCAAATAAAAAAGACAATTAGACAAGTAGTCATAGTGACATTACATTAATTTCATGTCTTGAGGATGTGATTGATTTCATACTTGGCACGGCCAAGCAGAGAGAGTTGTGGGACATTCTTGTTGATGAGGTCGAAGGTGATGGCGTAAGTTCCTTTGCTCTTTGTGCTGCCATCAGCGACACCCAGCCTGAATCCAGCCTCCACATCATAGTCAGGAATCTGGATGTCAGTGGTCAGGACATTCTTCCTCCTGTTGTACTTCACAGTTGCTCTGGCTTCCACTGGCTCATCACCTGTTTTTACGCCAACCAATACAGTCAAGTTCAAAAGTTGTCAAAGGTTTTCTTAAATTAGGTCAGGAGTCGCCATTTTATGTTAGACCTCATAACATGCTCATTCTCATCTGTCATCATCCTTGTTTTTGGCTCTTGTAATAGCTTAGTTGGTAAGCAATTATGATCTATCATATATTTATGTTCATGTTAAAAGGTATTGCAAAAAGCTGATGTTTTTTGATTCATATTATTAAGATAAAGAAGCGTAAGTTAACAAGGAGTTCCCTTTCACACACACACACACACACACACACACACACACACACACACACACAC
>OMNS01086478.1:0-15326 GCA_900303225.1 Laemonema laureysi
GCCAGACCATGTTGAGTTCGCCAGTTTTTGAGATTTGTGGGCCAGTTGTTAATGCGTAGCAGATAACACAAATAACGGTTAAAACAAATTGTAAGCTAAAAATATAATGACGTCCATGCGTAGTTGGACCGTGCCGATCCTAGCTCAGTTTGGATCGGGTGGGACCTCGGAGTACATGACCCTCCTTTACATCAGGGAAAATGTTGGGCTCCAATCACCGCTCACTTTACAAAAAATGATCTCACCTCCTCCCTTCCGATTGGATTGCTATATTAGGAAAGAGTACTGTGCTTTATAAAGGAAGGGCAGTAGTTACTGGCAATGTTCCGCTAGCAATATAGTCGGTGGGCTTTAAAACAGTTCAACTTTGTTAGTATCACATTCTCGTAGGTTGTAATCGAAGAAGAATACAGTGCTCCCAATGTTATATGCAGGCTATAGTTAGGGAACTTGTAACAAATGGCAGATATACGAAAGAAACTCGTCGTGGTCGGGGACGGCGCGTGTGGAAAAACATGCTTACTGATTTTGTTCAGCAAGGACGAGTTTCCGGAGGTATATGTCCCCACTGTGTTTGAGACATATGTAGCGGACATAGAAGTGGATTCCAAGCAAGTCCAGTTAGCGCTATGGGATACTGCTGGCCAAGAGGACTACGATCGCCTGCGTCCATTGTCCTACCCGGACACTGATGTCATTGTCATGTGTTTTTCAGTGGATAGTCCAGACTCACTGGAAAACATTCCGGAAAAGTGGGTCCCAGAAGTCAAACACTTCTGTCCCAACGTACCTATAATTTTGGTCGCCAACAAAAAAGATTTACGCAACGACGAGAACGTCAAATACGAACTGTCAAGATTAAAACAAGAACCAGTGAAAGCGGACGATGGACGTGCTATGGCCATGCGCATCGGGGCGTATGACTATTTGGAGTGCTCTGCTAAAACCAAGGATGGTATATGGGAAGTGTTCGAGACCGCAACGAGAGCATCCTTACAAAAGCACCAAACGGGTAGCTGTGTGAATTGCTGCCTTTTGTTGTGAAGGAACATTGAACTGAAAGCTGCTTTTGGGAACGGGGCTGTGGCGAGGCGTGTCGCCAAAATGTCAAGATGAAGTGGGGACATGTTAAGGCAATGGCCGCAGTGTGGACTATTCGGATGGCCTCTGTTCAATTATTATTGCTCACACACTCGATAATCACACGATGAATGAATGCCTAACATGTGTTGCTTAGAGCATTTTAAAGTCAAATGATCCTATTATGGGGGAATATACTGTTCTAAATATGAGTAACAACATTTAGTGGAAGATCTATTCTCTGAATTGAACTGAAGAAATAACATGAAATGGTTTGAATACTGGCCTGGGGTCATTTTGAAAGCCAATGCTTCACTTGCACAATGCGATTTTTCATAGACAACTTTCTGCTATGGCTATTATTGCCGTAAACATTTCTGCCTTGCCCTCTGGGATCAACATCAGTGTGACAGTGACAGAACTAAGACGGCATTAAAAATAAATCATGCATGTCAGCACATTAGAGGCAGTTATGTTGATGGCAATTCCTTTGGACTTACACTTGTTTTTAATAAAAACAAAAAATGCGCTGTTTATAAACTAATTGAGGTCCAAGTGTACTATTTGTGTGTGAATTTGCAGATGTAAAGTAAAATGTACATTTGTGTGGTTGAGCAATATTCTGCTTGGAATACTACTCCGCTAGGATTGAAGTAGGCCTACAATAGCCTGTACAAATAGGCAATCACAACACAATACAAGTAGTAGGCCTAGTACGAAAACATATGTAAGTGTAAAACAACATAACAAGAGGACTGCATAAGAGCTCATGTTGATATCCTGAAATAGTAAACCTACATCATGGCCCACTGAAAAAAGATGAAGAAAACACAGCAGACAAGTAGCAAAAAGTGCATGAAGAAGGCATAGTACTATTAGGAATCCAAGCAATTGCAAATGGGCCATGGATATGTAAGATGGAAACCCTTTAAATTGCAGACCATTTATTAGAAAATAGTAATTTGCAATTGACCTGTAATTACATTTTGTAAGTTCAGCCCAAGTTCGCTGTGCCTGGCCTGAAGTGCTATGTAGCCTAACTGTTATTTGAGTGGAATTGCTTGTTGAAATGTCAATGAACATTAAGTACAGACACAGTTACTCATTCATTCATCCATTTATTACAAAGGTGCAGAAACAGATCAGTACCACATACATCAGAGCCACAAAATGACATTTGAGTTTGTTTTCTGCCAGTATAAATCTAGTGCAAATTACATGGTGGTGTTAAATACACATTCCTTCATTTCCCCTTCTCCGCTAGATTGTGACTCAATGGCAATAGTCATTTAGTGTTACAAAACAATCATGTCCATCTAATATATAACAATACCGAATTCAGTCATCAGGGGAAACATATAAAATTAAGTGAATAGGGAATGAAAATTTGAATGAAGAAAAAACCTTACACATCCCGAACATTGTGATTGTATCCTTTTCATATCTGAAGTCTGACCACATTTCAGATAAAATATAAAAATGTATGTATATAAAAATCGATGTCAAGCTTTAAAAAAAAAACAAAAAAAACATGAAGTAAACATATATACAGACTGTAAAGGGAAAACCGGACATACTACTACAATAACTATGACAAATAAATAAAAGTGACATGATTGGTATATAACTAACATTATAGCACTATATTGAATCGAATCTAATCTAATCTAATATGATCCAGCCCTGGTTGATTCCCTCACAGTCCATACATGGCAGTGTCCATTCATTACCGGTTGTATTACCAGTGAGGGTATTTGTGGCAAATTATGAGATCATCACTAACGATACCTTTCAATTAAGATCAACATTTTGATGCCCGCCATGTTAACTACACACTTTTTAGTTTCTTTTTCCAAATATTGTAGTAGGATGAATGGCTGGGATTACTGCACCACATCATTGCATCAAGAACAAATTATATGCCCGTTGATTTCACTGGTGAGAATTGTATGTACAGTAGTTGGGTGTGATTGAGTATAACCCTACCTAAATAGTCAATGGGGTTTTTTGCGCAATAAAAATGAATATCAAAAGTTAAAGGTAAGTACACTCATCTCGCAAAGCAGCCCTTACACCCCAACAACATATTTGCCACAATTTCATAGTCGTTTTTCCAACACTTTTTTTTGTCTGTTCTTTGTCTGTTCTTGAGCGTGAGACTGTTGACTCTAAGACCACTACAATACTAATAGTGCATATCACAATCTGTGTTTACAACCTCTATATTACTACTACCAATGTGTGAAAACAGCACATAAGAATTATTAGCTTAAAACCAATATTGTGATGTTGTTTCGGGTTGACATTGTGCCCAATGTTGTGCCCCATTGTAAATTATATATTAAGAATACACTGGAAAACATATGCAGTACAGTTTCTTTATTGAGGAATTTGTACCAGGGAATTTACACAATTAAACTATCATCAACAAGATTACACATTACACTGAAACAATAAACCACAATTAATAATTTCAACAAGGACAGGGGTATAGGCATCATGGACAATACTTGTTTGTAGTTGGAAACCTTTTTATATGTTGCTACATAATAATTTAAGAATACAATTGTCATGTCTTACTTCTTAAACATAGAAAGACACCACTCTGGATATGATATTGAGTAAAACATTACCTCTATGTTGGCAAGTTAGTTGTTTTTAAGCAAACAATGGAAGTGGAATGTCAATATCAATCTGTCTGTCACTTACTCTCACATACTGCTCAATTGTCTCTGTATTCATTGTAAGATATTCAATAACATTGTTGTGAAAAGCATTCAACCGTTTTACCATGATGTCAATCCAGGACTGGATGTCAGCCAAAAGCTGTTCAACAGACATGTCAGCTAAAACATCCTGGCACCTTGTTTTGACAATATTGAAATAGTCCATAACAATTCTTCTGGCCTCAACAATATGTTTGGTGATATCAACCACAACATTGGAGTTCATGACATCATCATGCACATTAGTAGCCCAAGCGGACAACTTTTCTAGATTTTGAGTATTAAGGGAATAAAAGAGTTCCTCTGCTTTCTCAACTGAAATATGAATTAACATTGACAACCTCTTAAGAATGGCTTCCAGTTGAATATCTCCCAATTTCTTTACAATAGCAAGTACCTGACCCCTGATTCTCTTCATTGCAATTACTAAGTCATCAAGGATTTCCTTTCCTTTGACAATGCGGCTAGAGGCAGGGACACTGAATTCAAGCTCTCTGAAATATTCAAGGACTGCCATAAACTTTGAGGTAAACAATTCTGGAACTTTTACAATTGCGTATTCGGCTACTTCGGCAACAAAGGTGGACACCATATGGTAGATTTCAAGGCCAGACATTTCCTCTGCATATCCTGGCAATTGGAACATGGTCTTTCTAAGGAATTTAATTGTTGCATCAAGGATAACTCTGATGCTCTTTTGATATTCTTTAAGGATCACCATTGTGCTATCTGAGACCCTGATGGCCATTTGAGAAAGATCCATTTCTCTAAAGTTGTCAGAAGCCCTCTTTAACATTACTGTACCTAGATTTGTAGCAAGCTTGGTGATTTTCTTGTAGGTCTTAGTGATGAGATAAGACACATGAGAGACAATTTCCTGGGTATGAAGGTTTGCAGGCACAGCCTTTTTAAATCTCATCATCACTTCATGAGGCATCTCCATATCCCATGTTGTCTGGACACTCAGCTTCTCCCAATTCGGTACAGACATCTTCATAGCCAAGATGTCAACATCATCAGAGGGTGCAGACTGAAAAAGTAAGAATATGTCAACACAATATCACATTGATGTTGAATAACAGTTTAAAAGACAAACATATCTCATTAGTTAGTGAAATTGAAGCATGTCTTACCGGGTAACGGCCATAGAGTCTTCCCTTCACTTGTTGTGGAACCTTAGTCTGCAACTGGAATCCAACAAGTCCAGTTGATGGGCAAGACATAGAGATGATGATTCCCTCCTGTGAATTTCCAAATATCTCCTGGTTGATGTCCATTTTTAATACAGGTACATTGATCTTTGCTGAATTTGTAATGGAAGCATCCACAGCTCCGTTGTTAAAGCTGATAATGCTGTCATGGGTTCCCTCCACCATTGTGTGCTTTACAGAAAACAAAGAAGCCAGTTTGATTCCGTTGACTCGGTTCATTGTGCTGGTGCCCTCAATCTTTCCATTCAGATCTCCAAATGTGGAGATTGAGGAGGCATTCAACTTTATGGTAATATCACCCTGGTTCATGACTCTGGCATCAGTTTTAAGTGTGATCAATGCTGACTTCATGGAAAAGTCGTATGTCACATCACTCAGGACTGGGATGATGATGTCCATCTTCATTTTAGCAAGCATGGCAACAGCTTTGTCTTTTCCAACAATTAGGTTTGATGGCAGAACTTCATTTGCATTTATGATATCCATGATTGGATCCATGGCAAGATGAATGGCAATGACATCACCAGTCTTTGTGCATTTGAGCTTGGCCTCCACATCAATGGTCTGCTTAGTTGTGGCCAGCAGCTTGTGCAGTCCAGTGTCTTCCCACAGAGAGTAACCTTCCACTTTGGGGTTAGTCAGACCAAAGAAGGGAACATTTATTTCAGGAATCGTGATAGGCTTTTTTAGAGCATCAAGATTGGCATCTCCATTGACCCGTGCAAAGATCTGAATTTCCCTCTCACCATTATCCATGGTAAAGTAATGTGAGTATTTGAATTGATTGAACCTGGCAAGACCTGTCCAGCTGGCCTGCTGCACATCAGAATTAACAGTGACTGCAACATCATTCTGGAAATCTGTCTTTCCGATGAGTTTCAAGGGCAGGGTAACCTTGACATTGGCCTTGTTCTTGGTGTCAAATGTCAGCTCAAATGGGGCAACCACAGCCAAGAAAGAGTTTGCCAGAGTTCCAGCTACCGGTCCGACCAACTCAGCATTATGAGAAGCATCCACAGACATTTTCAGGTCTCCAGCCTTAGCCTGGAATTTCATCATAGCTATACTGTTCTTCATGAAGGGACTTTCTGTCTCAACCTTGCCCTCAATGATGATATAGCGAGTAAAGTGGATATCAGCAACAACATTTTCAATCACCTTGAAGAGGTCACTCTTTGTTTCCCTTGCAATCAACACTTTGGCAGTGTTGATGGCCATCACAGCCTCCATGTCACTCTTGTGTGCTATATCATCTGAGAAACCCGGAAGAGTGTATGTTCCCTGGGCCTTGTTGTTAACATTGACAGTAAGAATTCCATCATTAAACTGTGCAACCATCTTCTGGTTAGCAGAAGCTTCACTGGAGAGGCTGAGGAGTGGCACGTTGATTCCATGTTTGTATGTAGTATCCAGAGAGGCAGACATTTGGCTATCAATGGACAACATTGCGTTGCTGACGAGCTCTGCATCGTAAGGCTCAGTTGTAGCCTTAGCAATGGTCTTAGCAGAAGCCTGAGCTGACAGATCATAGAGGCTCATTGACCCCTGGTGGTCAACTGTAAATGCTGTGTGTACTGCCTTGATGTTTTCAGAGAAAGACAGACGTTTTTTCTCGGGCATGGCCAAATAAGCGCTAGCATCCAAAGTGTGAGCAAGAAGGTCTAAAGTGGATGTAGCCTGTGAGTTCAGGTTCATTGTGAACTCTGGAGTGACTGCTGTAGTGGTGGTATTCGTCAGATCAGCAGTGGTCCGGAGGCGGTAGTTAGGTGAGACAATTTTGAACTCTCCAGAGAGTTTTCCAAAGCAAGGAATCCTAGTCATATCAGCAACTCTGTCTTTTACTTCCATGGTTAATGTTTCAAAATCAATAGAAATTCTGTGACAATACATGCTGACATCATCAACCATTTGCTTGTAGTCATAGGCATACACGTCGTTGATCAACTCCTTCACTGCTGCCATGATTTTGTTAAGCATAGACTGGACATCAATTGCTTTAAGAGTAGCCAATGTAGACAGAATCCTTTCCCTGATCCGATACTCTTTCATAATTTCAATGGCCTCATCCATGATTTTCTCAATTATCTTTTCAATCTCATAGTTGGACAGAAACTCTTCAATTTTTACATAAATAAGATGGATCTTGTTGTCAATTTTGTTTTTCTTGATCCATGCCATTATATCAGCCTTGACTGACTTCAGCATGTTGTTAAGTTCATCAGTTGGGAACTTGGTCATCATGTTGTACATGTACATTTCCATAGATTTGACAAAGTCTTGTAGGTCTTGGATAAACAGCTTGGGGTTAAATGTATCAATGGCATATCTAAGCTCTTGCACCTGTTCACGAATCTGGGCAGTGATTTCATAAGAGGCATCGATATTCTGAGGAATATCAATAATCTTGCCTACCAGCCTCACAACTACATTCTTCCAATCTTCAATGACTTCAGGCAGATACTTTAAATTCTCAAGGAATGGAATCTGAATGAAGTGGGTATCGCTGCTCTTGTCATAATTCACAGAACCAGCAATGGAGTAGTCATGGTTCTCACTGGCTCCATTGAAGAAGGTTGTGGCGAGAGCTCCCTTCACTGCCATTCCCATTTTTTCAGCTTTGTTGTATGCAGTTAATTCATGATCAAGGGCATGGTTGTTCATTTTAGATGCAATACTCACTGTGACACTCTGCTCTTTAAGGGACATCACACTGTTGAACTTGTTGTCCATGTTAGTCTTGAAGCTGGCTCCATTTTCTAGCTCGTGAGTGGTTGAGGCCCTGTACTCAAATGAATGAATCATGGCGAGGGGCTCTGCCTTCAGAAGGAATTTGCTGTAGAGGTTACCACTCTGCTGTCCATACAGTTGGATTTCACCATTTGAATTCAGAATAGCATCAATAGACAAGGTGAAAGGTGCAGCAATGGTTTTAACAGTGCTGTCAAGACGAAGAGATTGAGTATTGAGGTTAGCCATGTTGTTGAACTTCATGGTCCAATCAGCAATCTCAATGTCACTGGTATGTGTCATTTGAGAACCCAAGAGTTTACCATTTGTGTTGCACTTTGCAGAAAGGATCATGTCAACAAATTTGAATTCATAAGTGTGCCTGAGCTGTTCTTCAGACAACAATCCTGTTGTTGTGCCAGTCAGCTCCATTGTGTAGGGCTTTGCTTTGAACTGGGCCTCATTTACAAAGTTGACTTCCAAAATCTTCAAGTCATTTTTTACATTGACTGAAGCGGTAAAACTCTGAACGTCAACTGTGATGTCATGCGTATAGGAGTTTCTGGTATTGAGGACATTGTCTGTCTTGGAGCTAAATGCCAGAGATCTGAATGTTAGAGCCAGGGAATGTGTGGTGTCAGTCTTCATCTCACCAAGTGATCCAACCATGTTATTGGAGAAGGAGAAGCCATCCTTATTCACTCTGAGGTTCAACCTATTCCTGGTGTTGGCATCAAAGACGCTGCCCTTGAATATGCTGTTGAGATAGACCTCTGAGCTGCGAGCCTTGGCATCAACACTCATTTCCACTGTGTTCTCCTTAACAGTCCCCTTCATGGTGATGGTCATGGTGGCTCCCGAAGTGTCAACTCCTCCATGGAAAACATTCTCAAAGGTTAACGGGCTGCTCTGTGCAGTTGTGGTACAGCTGGTAGTTAGGCCATTCATGTTCAGGCTCATAGTTGCCTTGTGAGAGGCGCGGCTTGCAAAGATTTTCAGAGAGGCATCAGTATTGATTTCAATGCTGGAAGGGTTCATTGAACCAGAAAGCAGAGAGTAGACATTGTTCACTGTATCATCAGCCTGGTTTTCTATCCTGATCGTGGCCCCTGTTCTAGAGGCGGTGAAATCTACCTGGTTACGAATAATTCTCTTATCAGCCATGGTGGCAGAGTTGGACTGGATTGTAAGCTTGGCATCTTTGTAACCCAAAGTAAACTTGGTTGTGTGCTTCAGTGGGTTAATGTTTACATTGGTGTTGGATTCAATCAGGAGTTGCTCATTAGCATAGGTGGCTGTGGCTTTCTTGAAAACTTCCAGGACTGCAGAATTCACTCTCAGTGTGGCTTCAGCTTTTGCTTCTCTCTTCAAAGGTTCAGCAGAAAAAGTTTGGGAATAGCTGGTGCTGGCTGACATGGATCCAACAGTCAGACGTCCGTCCATGTTAGCATCTCCAGTAAGCATATTGGAGGCTAGAGAGCATTGGGAGGTGATGTCAAGAGATGTTTGTAGACCCAGGGGGCTGAAGGCCATCCCCTTGTAGTTGCTAGTAGACAACACTTTGTCTGTGATGGACACTTTTTCCAAGACCTCAAAACTTGTCTCGATGAGTTTGTGCTTCAGAGAGCCACCAAGGGTAACCTTCATCGCATCTTGTGGTGTGTCACTAATTTCTGCAGCTCCTATAAATCAAAACAGAACAACATCAGTACAAATATTGCTATGTTGCCCTAATAAATAGCATTTAATTTGCTAGTACATTTGGGAATATATCAAACAAGATCATCTTACCCTCAGATGTGAATGAGAGCAGCTCCATGGGACTGTCAGCCATACATTTGAACTTAGCCACATAGCTGGGTGACTCTACGGTGTTGTTGCCAGCAGAGACCATTCCCTCCAAGTTGTAATAGTTGAACTTGACCTTTCCAGACACTTCCATCATTCCCATAAGAGGCAAGGTGAGTTCATAGTCCGAGGGGATGGTAAATGTGGGGATGTTGATCTCCATGGGAGAAAGCTCCAGACCCATCTGAGGCATTGACATGTGTGGTGTGGTGAGTCTGGGAGGTATCCTGAACTCCTGGGATGTCTTTCCTCCAAGAGGCATGGCAAGAGTGAAGGTCATACGGTCCTTGTTGAACTGGTATCTGAACTTGCTTTCACTGGTAAAAAAAACAAAAAAACAACAACAAAATATGTTATGGCAACTGACATTTCATTTGTATATTGTATGCAAAAGTTAAAACAGTATTTATTTATATATCAGATTTGGATAACTTACAGATTCATGAACAGGTTCTCAGGCATAGCAGGTCTTTCCAGCTGTGCCAGGCTGTTCTTCAGAGTGTGAACATAAGGAACATCAGAGGCGATCTTGTTCATCCAGATATTGCCAGCCTGTTGAAAAAATGTTTTTTGTTTTGTTTTACTATGCATTAATTTAATTATGTTTTACAATAAAAATATATTATCATATCATAAAAAACTATGATTTCTTACCTCAAGAGCCTTGGTGTAGATGTGACGTACTTTCATGTCAGTCTTGACCACCTGCTGGTCCATCATTTCATTCATAAGCAGCTCCATCCAGTCCTGGAGAGCTTCGGTGTAAGGCTTCAGCATCTTGATGTCAGAATTCACGTTGGACATTAGGCTAACCTCAGCCTGATCCTTACCTACAATAAAAAAACATATTATTGTAACCACTATCCACAACAACATGATACATTGACATGTGTCACAGTCCCCAAAAGTTGACTATATTCGTACCATATTTGAAGGTGACTGCCTGGACAGAGTTGGTCTGTGGGAGCTTGACGTCGCTCTTGAGCTCCAGGACGAGGACCTCCGAGTTCTTCAGAGTGGCTGTGATGGAAGCATCTGTCTTCATGGAGGGCACCATCAGCTGCATCTGCAGCATCGCATCTGTCTGGTCCTGAAGTCTGCAATATATACAATCCCCCCCAAACACGGTTAAACTATTTTCCAACTGAATGCATTTCAACACAGAGCAGGTGTCACATTTCTCTATAACTGTTAAACAAATAGTCAAAAGGGTTTTAGACAAACAATCAAGCATTTAATTGAGGGCAACTCATTGACTCACTTGGCACGGCTGATCAGAGACAACTGGGGGATGTTCTTGTTGGTGATGTCAAACGTAAGAGATTTGCCTTTAGAGCTGCTGTCCACCATGCCAACTCTGATGCCGGTCTCCACATCATAATCAGGGATTTGCACAGTGGTGGTGAAGACGTTCCTGTTCCTGTTGTATTTCATATTGACAGAGGCCTCAGTGGATGCAGAACCTAAAGTCACAAAGGGAAGCAAAAGATGAAAAGTTGGTTGGAATTTGTAACTGTAAAAACTAGGCATACATAGAATACATGAGCAAAAATGTTTATGATGAATGTCAAAACAATGCATTCATACCTTCCGCTTTGAGGATCATTTTCACAGAATCAACCTGGCGCCCTTTGCCCTCACTGAGGAGTTTGTAGGCAATGGTGGCAGTGTACTCAGTCACATCTCCGGTAGGCTGGATGTCCACAGCAAACCTATGGGGGGGCCAATGGTTAACTCCCACGGTCCCATCCATAACAATAAAATGGTCTAACAGTAAAATGATCTAAAAGCAGATTGAGGTTTCAAACATACTTAGTCTCCCCAGTGAGGGGGAAGTAAGGAGTGGCGGTGTCGACACCAGCAGAGTAATGGGCTGTGGTGCAGTACTTCACTCCAGAGAAGAGGGGTCTGCACTTCACAACATTTGTCCTGCCTTCATCCTTGGCTGAGATCACATCCATGCGGCCGTTGTTCAGAAGTACCACATTATTGCTGTTTCAAAGAGAGAAGAGGAAAATAGGTGTTCTAAATCATCCATTCATTCCATTCACATGGCAAGGTACAGTAATGTGTTATAGGTGGGGAATCAAAGAGGGTTTTGATGGTACTGTTTTGTTACCTGATGCTAAAGAGCTGGGTGGAGCCTTGTGGGGCAGGGATAGAGAGCTTGACTTGGTTGTTGTCCATGGTGATCCTGGCATTCAGAGCGCTCTCATGGTATATGTTAGTGTGCATCGCAACATCAGTGTCTACAAACTCAGGAACATGAACTCCCATCTTGGTCACAAACGCAATCCCCATAGAGGGCCTGAAGGACACTTCCTGTTGTGCAAAAAAAATAACAATAATCATTGAAGTTGCGACTATGTCTGTGTCTGTGCAAGCAGGTTGGAGAGAAACAGAAGACTAAATACCATGTTTGGTGACATGCTAATCCCTCCCTTTGCTCCAGGAGCAAAGATTCCAGCCATGGCAACCTTGAGGGGGAAGCCAGATCCTGTTGACACGCGGAATTTGTTGTCCATGAAGATGTAGTGAGCAAAGAACTCATTGTCTGTGTTGGACATCAGTTTTTGCATAATCTGATGTAAGGAGGAAAGGGGAACATGTCAGTTAAACAGGTTTAACAGATAACAGGTAGTGCATAAAATAAGAAGAACAAAAATAAAGTAATTACATATTTGGGAATAATCTTCATGAAGATCTCGGAGTACATTGCAGCATATTGAGCGATGCCCTTCAGTTCACTGGCTTTGATGTAGCCAAGCTCGGTACCCATGATCCTCAGGTAGGTCATGGCCTCCGGAGATTCCTGGACCTTAAGTTCCTTTACCAACTTGTTGAAGTTTGCAACAACTTCTTTAACTAGGTTCTCAGGTACCTATGGAGGACACAACGGTAAGTGAGATTAACACAAATGTACATATTAAGAAATTGATAATACATTGATATTCATGAAAACAGAATTCCTAAGCAGTTATACCTTCTTCCCATTATCTTTCAGAGTGCTGAATGGCATTTTGTCTACTGCCCAATAGAGTGCCTTGGAAATGGTGTCTGGGAAGAATCCATTCTTTCCAAACAGAGCCTCGATAGATGGTTCAAAGCCCTTTCCTTCCATGCCGACCTACAAACAAGCCACACAATTACACACTGGAACAGTCAGGTAATGTAAAAACCATGAATTATTTGCAGACATTTTTGGACATAGCCCATGCGTAAAAGTGTTTGCTGTTCGTACCTCCCACATATCCATGGTGTAACCAAAGACCTCCATTGTAGTTTCCAGCATGACCTCCCTGGGCAGCTGGCTGCTGGGGTCGAAGATGATGTTGCCCTGAGTGTTGGCCTGCATGTGTTCATGTGCCATTCCCAGTTTGTAGTTGCGTGACAGAGTGGTGTAGTCGGTGTGAGTGGGGACATCAGTGTTCTGCAGGACTTCCATAATCCTCTTGGCAAGCCTAAGGGGGCAAAAATATTTTGCAAAAACAATAATAATGGTGAGTTACACATGCACTATTATACGTTTGTGGCTTACCATTTCTGTACTACACTGCACTGAAGCACTGAAGCACAATCAAACCAAAGTAAGGGGAAAACATCCAACTAAGACGTCTGGCATTAAATATTTATTTCTCTATACACATGTACGTATCCTTACATCTGGGAGCGGCGATCCGTTGAGGACACAATGTTGTAGATGTGAGAGGTCACAAAGGCCTTGACCTGCTTGTTCTGTTCCTGTTTGAGCAACTTCTTGACCATCTCCAGGTCACTGGTCTTGGGATTCCTCATCAGTGTCAAGTAGGCGGCCAGGCGCTTCTGCACTGCACCCTTGGCATATGTACTGACCCTCTGGAGGTTGCCGCGCACCTGCACGACAACACAAAAGCACAGAGCTGATCCACCAGTGTCTAGAGGCATGAGGAGTGGTGTGTGTGTGTGTGTATAACCTCGGACAGACATATAGGGGATGACTACAGTTGAGTTATTTACTGTTGTTATTTACCTCATCAGTGAGTTGCATGCGTCTGAAAGCCTGGATGGCAGCCAGCTGAACGGACAAGGTGGTTGCAGGCTGTCTCATGCACTTGAGGAGGGTGCTTTTAATAGTGGGCTCTGCGGCTTCCATTGCTTCTCCCATGTTACCAACAACCTATAACATGAGTAACAACATTTAAAAAATGAACTGAAATGAAAATGGAACTGGTCATTTTACAATAACTTGTAATGGAATGAGAGGATTTAAGAAAATACACGGCAACCTACCCTCAAGGCCAGGAAAGTGAGATCTTTTTCACCAGGGCAGTCTGAGCCCAGAAGCCCAGTCATGAACTTGGCCACAGCAGTGATATCAGGGGTAACTTGATAGTCAGTCTGGAATTGTCTGGAAATAACAGACACATGATGATTTGCAACAGAAATAAACAACCTCAATTTTGTGTTCACTCTTTTTTTTCTCTAAAAAATTATTGGTTTGTTTTGTTTTGTTCACTTACTTCCTGACAACATTGCTGAGGGCAAACATAATGGGTTTGCTCTGCTTGTATTGAGCCATTGCCAGCATGTCCTTGAGCAGCAGGGCAGAGGGGCTGGGCAGCAGGCCCATTGCGTAGACGACGGCGTCCACCTCCACGGCCTCAAGTTCGAAGGTCCTCAGGATGGTCAGGATAGCACTGGTGCATTCAGGTGTACCGCACTGGGCCAGGGCCTGCCATGTCAAGCTGTTGGACAGGGCCATCATCTCAGGGGTGGTGGTGGTCAGGACCTCAGCATTCAGGCCCCGCAGCTCGGTGACCAGCTTGTGGAAGATGTTGGCTCGCCGCTGGCCTTCCGTCTCCTGGGGAAGAGTGCTCAGTTCCCTCAGGCTGGCGAGTACAGCATCCTTGGTCTGGATGAGGGCCTTGTCCTCTGTGGCCTCCATGTGCAATAAGTGGACATTGTTCTCGTCTTCAGAGAGTGACGAGATAAGAGAGGTAAGAGAACAGCCACAGGGACATTTCAATTGCATTGTGTGGCTTTTAGTACAATGTGCTCTCTAAGCCTTTTTGCTCACTGTAGTTGAAAATCCTGTCGTTGATCTTGTTGCTGTCTCTCAGGGTCAAGGCCTGCATCACTGTAGTGGACATTCCATACTCATTTCTGTTGATAGTAATAGGAAGACGATATTTCAGCAAATTAACAATAATATTGGGCATCATACCTAAAAACAATATATATATATAATTCTGAAACAGTTTGGATTGGACTTTTGTTGACGTGATTGTTCTAGGAAGTATGAGGTACAGCAATGTGAGAAAACTCAACTACTCTACTCTACTTAGCATCGTCACTTCTCACACCTTAATATAAGACTTTGTACAAAACTTACTGGCTAGAGAAAGGCAGGAAGAGATGTTTCTCAGTGCAGACTGTGGAGACCATGTGTTTTTTGCTGGCATCAAAGTTGTAGTTGCAGGTCTGAGTGCTGCCGATCAGCTTGCTCAGAGGGTAGTGCTAAGGGTTGGAGGAAGACATTCAATGTTGAGATAGATTTGGGGGAAAACAAAGAGCACTACATGACACTATGAAAGAGTAAATGCATAAAAGCAACATGAGTAAAAATCACAAAAAGTACACATTAAATATGATCTGATGTGGAATGTTTTACCTATTTTTTAGCCATTAGATTATCTCTCTCTCTGTGTATATATATATATATATATATATATATATGTGGGTATATATATATGTG